>JAUMHH010156367.1:139-18347 GCA_032359455.1 Chlamys rubida | reverse complement strand
ATAAAGAATTAAAGTAAGAATTGTTTAGCTCCTCAATATATGATTAGTAATTCATATAGAAGGAATGTTTAACACTCCAGCTGCAGGATATGTCTCTACTATAAAGCTGTGTTAAAAAAAGTACTAATCTTTCATTATTAAAAGTAAAAATTTCAACTCTTTTTTGGTATTTTTTTATTGTGTTAAGTATACGTATACTGAAAAAGAACTTAAGGGTTTATGCTATATTTGTACACTACACCTGATATTTATTTTGCCACTTTTTCCCTTTAATTGTTTTCAATATGTATTATCTTACAACTTAGAATTAACCTCAGAAGTAAAGTATGTATTATTTGTGTGTACATCTTTACATATATTTTACACAGTTCATTTTACATTCATCAACAGATATTTAACATTATCGTGAGTGGAACTCTTTTAAAAGGAGAGCAGTATATTGTATCTCACATTAAGGTTACAAGTATCCTTAAATCATGTTTAACTTTGTTAACTAAATAACAATAACTAAGACGGTTAAATCAGAAACTTCAAAGACAGACTTTATTTCTTATTTTTAAAACATATAAAATATTGGTAAAAAAAATGTCTTCGATACTTTCGTTTGTTTGTGTTTTACGTCCTATTAACAGCTATTGTCATTTAAGGATGTGCCAGGTTTTGGTGGTGGAGGAAAGCCGGATTTCCCTGAGAAAAACCAACGACCTGCAGCCAGTACTTGGCGACTGTCCCACGTAGGCCTGGAATCGAACCTGCGACCCAGTGGTGGAGGGCTAGTGGTAGCAGAATATCAGACGCCTTAACCACTAGGCGACCACGTCCCCCATACATTACCTGGTTATAAACATCTAAATAGCCTAGTCTAATATACTCTTTCATGAAATTTTCTCTAAAATTATTATATTAATGCTGTTTTGCATCCTTTCTTGCATACCTTAGTGAACGGTTATTATATAAGATGCACCACGTTACATATTTCTGTATAGAACTTGTAATATCATCTTGCTTTATAATGGTACAAGGTCAAGCACCTGTACATGTGCATCGTGTAATCGTAATCATTAGCACTGTTACATTAAACAACATTTAATGCAGGTATACGTATCGCCTGTAGTTTTACCTCTGTAAGAGCTCAAATATTTCCTTCAGCTATATAATTACTTATAGATAAATACGGCCAATATATATAGCATCGGATCCCGATCTGGAGTGGATCACACTCCGTACAGTATGTGATGCACACTACTCGCGATATCTCACACAAATGCCATAGGTTCATCCCAATAACCTACACCTGTTCTGGATCATTATCATCTTCATCTCGTCAAACTTTAATGATCAACACTCTCACAGCCGACATGTTATGTAACACATTGCGTGTATCTATACTGCATCAATGAGACTACACCAAGAAAGTCACTACCACTTTCTCATTTTGTCAAATTTGAAATAATAATGATACTGTGTTTTTTTATTTCTACCTGCAAAATTTGTAGTTTTATGCATGCTTATAAGCTTGCTAATTGTAGTTGACATTTAAAGAAGGCTGCTATCAGTTGGTTTTTCGCCAAACTGTGTTTACTATAATATCACAAAACAACTCTCAATTCAATTATTGACAAAGAGCCTGAGACCATAAGGTTCAAAGCGATTGAGGTAATTTTTATCTTAATGAAAGACTTTTTTGTCTTTTTTCTAAGTAATGTCAGGACCAGATCTCCCATTTCTGACTCTTAACCAGTTACAATTACATTATATGTACGTGAGCCATAACATTTGGTGCTACAACCTCCATCATATATATAATCTTTCAGGTTATTTACATTTAATCAAAAAAGAAAATGTGAGAAACTTTTTTCTCCAAACAAAAATTTCTCCAAACAAAAATTGCTGATGTTGAATTGTTGGGGAAGATATTCTGATGTGAAAAAAAAATCAAATCTATATAGCTATAGCCCTTGTTTGAAGTGGATTCATTTAGTAGCAGGTCCAGGGCAGGGCCTTAATTGGTATATATATGTGTAGGGGGACATCTAAGGGGGTATTTAACTCATTCACTCCTGAAGACACATTTGAACTCTTCCAATTCAAAGGTTGGAATAGTTCATTATCAAATTTCAGGGGTGAATGACTTATACAACAAGCAATGTTTCTGTTTGGAAATGTGGTGGATTAGGAAGCTACATGATGCCTGGTATTACAATTTTGATTGATTTTGAGTTCAAATTATGGTTTCGTTACATTTTGGTACTCTCTCTTTTTCAATTCACATGATAAACTTGTTACCTCTGCCTCAATCTTTTTTTCTATTTTCTATTAAGGAATGAAGGTTCTCATCAACAACATTTCTTCACAGTATGGTTTCATATAATTATCATCTAACAAATTTTCTATCCAATACATCAAAATATTTTCAATCATATGTATAATTCATACCACACTACATGCATAGTATTATAAACATTTTTAATAGAAAGTCAATTAAAAACTGCAACGTTTATTTAAACAATTATTGCAGGAAATATAAAATTTTACTTGTAAATTCAATAAATTACCCTAATTTTTTTTTTTGATTTCTGATCCCTGAAGAAGTTTGATATAATCATGAAATATATTTTCAATATATTTAACCATATCGTCGTACATATAATTTACATGTATAACTCAGACTAATAGCGATATATCATCTGTGTAGATTTAAACCTTCAATTTTCATTATGACAATTATTGCAGCAGATACATCATGTACTACATGTATGCTGTTTCACTAATGTAAATTAGGAAAAAATCCTGCTAAAGAGGTTTGGTAATGTTGTATCAATAAATTTGATAACTTCCTTATAATGACGTTATTTCTCCTAACAGGATAGACACGCCCAACATACAAAATCAGAAAAATGTGTATTTATATAGATGATAAATTTCAGAGAAAACATCAAGGAGCTTGATCAGACCATAACCTAAGTAACACCGAGTCAGGAAGTGCATATTTTGCATGCCGAGTTATAACGTATCCTTAATGACAGCAGTAGTACTTGTGTGTTTACAATTTCACTGATGATGACGAAGAGGGCCAATAAAACATCAGCTATCCAGACTACATTACTGACAGACACAGTCAGAACCACGCAACATGTCAAATACACACACAGATACAGTAAACTGGCAGGATTTAAAACAAAGATGTCGTATGGGATACAGGGGATCTGGAATAAAGTTCTGTAGAGGTCTGCAAAACGTCTGTAGAGAATATTTTTTTTAATTGCATAAATAATTTGTATAAATTTTTAAAAGAACTGAAAACTATAAAAGGATACTCTAGTAAGGGAATCCTCAAAGGGAGCTCACTCTTGGTCCCAAACAAAATCTACTATAGTAAGATGTACTTTTCAGTAGCTACGTAGTCCAATATCATTTAATAAGCACACACATATACAATATATGTATACTTAACATACATACATTTATGACAATTAATGATTTTCAATATTGTGATAAATCAACACACATTTTTGAGAGACATTTTCTTGCTATAGACATATTTCTAGAATTAAAGCTGAGCGTGATGTTCTATGCAAACCCGAAACATTTCACCTAGTCCATGTTGCTAGCTGCTTCAAGCGGTTGTTTCTGTGTCTAAAGCTATGTATACATATCTGTGTCTACTCGTACAATTTGGGACATATTTACGAGCCCCTATTGACATCTATCCTTGCCTATTCAACATTTTTTTTATCTCCTGACACATTCATCTTTGCACTAATTCACAGCCAGAATGAACTTTCCCTGGGAAGCTCGGATGATAATCGGCTAAAATTGCTGTTAATATGCCTGCCTATACTTCAGCATCAGATTCTCCGACAATTGGAACCCACCACATCAACAGTATGTACTAGATTGTGAATTGGCTACCAGTCAACTCAAAGAGGACATATACACTATATATACATGTACGACTGGACAACATGTATAGCAGAGCGGTGTCACTAGGTTTCAAATGCGATACATTATCTGAAGTATACGTGTGAGCTCTCTGACTACGAGTGACGAAATAAGTGCTAGCACATGTCTGCCCCGTCCAAAACAATGCTTTTACATGTGTATCACTTCATGTCAATCAGCTCAGCAAACACAAATTACAGCACAATACTAGATCAACAGTCATCAGTGTAAATAATACTTTATATGCTGAAAACAACTCACAAATTGTTCATAAATTTTAAACAACTGTTACAAATTATTAGGTCTCTACAAAAAGGTGCAGGAACGATGAGATTGACACATAGAGAAGAGAAAAAGGAATGATTGAGATAATGGTATAAGTGGATTAGGGAGGAAAGATGGAGGGATTATAGGATAGAGACCCGAGGGAATTCGGAAGGAGCATTATGATGGGGTCAGGAAGAAGAGAAGATGATGGGCGGAATGCTGATTAAGTGATTGGAATGGAAGAGAAGTTAAGGGAAGGGTTCGTTATACTTAGTAATATGAAAGATGAAGGATAATAGAAAGGACAGGAAGGAATCAGAAGAGATGAATTAAAACATAGGAAGGACAAAGCACAAAATGTGACAGAGAAGGGGTCAATGAAAGTTGTGGGAACATGTACAACTTCACACTGTAGGTGTCTATGGAAGGGGATAAGATAAGGCAAAGAGTGACCTCCCCTTCCTCGAACTCTCTGCCCTGAAATTGCCAATGTTATTTAAAAGTTGTTGTGATAATAGGAGATAGTACACGAAGGGAATAGAAAATCTGATGCCTCAACATCTTGATTCAGGGACCAAAACGAGCAGGCCTTAATGTATGATAAGGACGTCATGATGGACTACTTCCTGTCACATTATGTCTTTTTTATGGCCTTCTAGTCTTTCTTTTGAGACATTTGAGAATCTAGAAAGTCTGCTGGCAGAATGTCGTACATGCCTAAAGCTTGTGCACAAAGCTTTATCTTCATTCCTGTAAGAGTCTGGTAACTCTGTATATGTTACAGCTGGCCACAGTACTTCTGTATGTATAACAGCAGGACTCCCTTATATCAAAAGTCACATATATATTACAATTGTATCTAGTATATAAGACATTTTAAGTCAAATATCAAAATCAGAATTTTTGATATATATATTACCAAAATTGCAAACCTAGCTGTTACAACAAAATCTATATAATACACAACAATTATGAATCATGTTATTTCAAGAATACTATTTATCACTCTTGTTGCATGGCCTGGTTCAAATTTGAAGTGTACAGTGGGTCTCGGTGTAAGGTCAGAAAATGGAATACCTGAAGAAAACTCTCTGTCTTCTTCAGATATATGGTGAAAATATGGAGCGAGTCATTTAAGAGAAGACGTTCAAACATTTAAAAGACTGGTGAAAGTGTTTACTTTATCTTTCATTTACTGCCAAGTGGGGCATTTAATACTCTGAATATTCAATTAATAAATCATACATTCTTACAGAACTCATGTTGATGTTGCTGAATGCATCTATGTTATGTACGTATACATGTACTATGAAAGAGCAGGAATTTCAGGAAAATGTATGTGTCATGCACAAAAAATCTACATATATGTTATTCCTTGTAAATAACAAGTTTTGCTGAGTAGGTGTCAATGGGTATTCTCCTGGAAAACTTACACCGACGGTAAGTCTTCCTCATTTTTATAATGAGGCACACTTGCTTCCTTATGGCATCTAATAATTACACAACAGATGTTTTTACAACTTCTTAGCCTTCCATACTGATCATCTGAGTTCAACATCTTCTCAAGTATTTGACAAGGGTAGACTTTTGCTGGGTATAATTATTATTTTGAGTTGTACATTTATCAATATTGACCTGACAAACAGAGCTCAAAGTGTTACAAGTGTTACCAGTAAGTCTTAAGGACATATGCTACCTTACAAGTGTGTTTCAGTTATCTCCCTTTGACCATTATTTTGTATTTGTAGTATGCATTAGAATTACTCGAGTGGTATCAATACAATAAATTTGTCACTAATTATCAATCAATCCAAGTTGCATGTACCATAATTCATAATTTTTTTAATTTTTTTTTAATTCTTAATCATAAGTTTTATCATAACTCTTTCAGAAACAAGCTATACAATTTGTCACAGTCAGAATTTATACTGTACAAGGCTGTGTTATCCTTGAAGAGATGATGCAGGGTAAAACAAACGCGATCCTTAAAAGAAGTCTCTGCACACAGAAGGCATCCATCATAGATCTGAAGTTGTTTGAGTCAAAGGATTGTAGTGTGTATGTGTATTTAAAGCTCCTTCTTTAAAAGCATATATAATAAAGTCTATATTTGTAGCAATTAAATTCTGTGGCTGCATATTTAATTTTCATTAGAAGGTTAATAATTATAAAACACTGGAAAAATATACATAGATATGGGTAGATCTAGACCAGATATTGCCTGTATCTCTACCGATTCAGGTTGGACTTTACTGGGTAAACTATTTCTCCTTAGGACTTGAAAGATGACACTTACGCTGCATGAATTTCTCTCAGGACTTTAATACCTATTTTCGTGTCTGTTTTTGTAATTTGAGTTAAACCAAGCTCCGTTTCACCTGAATGACTTCCTTTCACACAAGTATCATCCCATATATTCCTGTTTCATACATAATGTATATAAATTACAAACCACAGCAAAGGATTTTCTGTTGAAAGAGCGACATAAAAATTTGAAATATGTATATGGTTATGAATAAAATATAACCTGCCAGTTTTCTATGCATATGGTGGGTGTAGTATGAAGGTTCAACTTATGTTGATCTTAGAACATATATATATATCTACGATAACACACAAAACATACCTAATTTTCAGTGCAGATTATTTGACCTAATATAATAAACTTATATCATACGTATACCTTTATCAATTGTACTACATACTACAGTATATATATATATATATAAGAAAATCGCCTGAAGAGCCCCAAGATGGGCGAAAGCGCTAGCCGATTATACTAGTCTTCGTGTTTTGCTTTATTTATATTTTCACCGTCACATGGACATTTAAAACTATTTATCGCTATATATACATTGTATATGTATATACCTGGCCTTAACCCTTTCACCCCTATGTATATACATGTAACTCTGGTAGACTCTACCATGCATTGATCTGGATGAGTCCAATATGGTCTACAGTGGTATCAGCCATTTTACATGAAGGGGTCATAATTCATAATGTAACTTTTGATTGTAATCAATTCATTTTGATGTAAAATCCACCCCTGCACCACTTGGTCGCCGGTTCAAGGTCACGTGGGGCTGTGTGTCACGGGTTCAAGGTCACGTGGGGCTGTGTGTCACGGGTTCAAGGTCACCTGGGGCAGTCACCATGTACTGACTGTAGGTCGATGGTTTTTCTCTGGGAACTACGGCTTTCCTCCACCACCAAAACCTGGCACATCCTTAAATGACCCTAGCTGTTAATAAGGACTTAAAACACAAACAAAATCCATCAAAAGTCCTTAGTACAGGATTCAGAACAAAATTAAAGTTTCCTTATATTAAGGAATGAAATGAACAGAAACAGAAACTGTTCACACTCAGATAACTTCCTCTACACTTCATTCATTGACTGTAACTTGAGGCAGCTTAATCAATAAAACAAAACCAGCTATTTCACAAGGTAATCTTATAGGTGTTGTGCATGCACTCCAACTTTTTTGGTTTTAGTCACTAAATCAAGATATTTTTTTGTCACGGTTTGCAGGGTGGCAACGACAGTAGAATGTACTTTATTTTCTTTAAAAGGTAATATTCAAAAAGTCTTTTAACTAGTGACAGTATATACGTACTTACAGCAGTACCATTAGAGGGTTGGTGAGTATTTGTGACACAATCGCAGATCAACTTCATGGAAGAACAATTTAAGCTTATAGTACTAGTGACTTAATTTTGGAGGTTTCAAATTCTTCATGTTGTTCCAATAACTTTGTTAAAGTAAACACCCAGGCATACATGTACTCTTGTTTAAAATTTGACCCACCTTTCATTATCAATATGGGATATGAAATTAGTGCGATACACAGTATAATGAACAAATCTAGATAAGGACTTAGTCCTGGGTGGTCAAAACAATAAACTCAATAAGGACTAATTCCCCACAGATGTTGCCCCAGGAACTAAAACCCTAAATTATTATTATGATACAATGTACAATTAGGATTCTATTTTTTTTGACAGCTATATCTAAACTAGATGAATTTAGTGTATGATCTATTTTATAGCTTGTAACAGACAGTTGTATATATGTGTGTGGGGGGGAGGAAGGAGATAGCGCCCTGAGCCGACTGATTGTGATGGATGGGGAGGGGGTAGGTGGACAGGAGGGGCTTTCACATCTAGTTTAGGGATGAATAGACTATGTGATTAGTCCGATTACAGCGAGATTTATGCACAAGGAACTGTATACATTACATGTCAGCATGTGGAGAAATGATAGCTTTTCTTATTCCTGTTCGCTTTCTGTGGTATGTTACAAGCTTCAAAAATGATAACATTACTCACGGCTTTGCACTCGATTGCATATTTTTAACAGACAAATCCATATCCAGATCTAGAAACTGTTTCCATGAGTCAAGCAATTCTTTATCATGAATACTGGTTTTTGTGTCTATTACATTTATTTCTGTGCAAGATTTCATCATGGACGTTGATCACGAGTCTGCATGTCTGGTAGTAAATTTAAAAGTGGAAGATATCGCAAAACTCTATAATGCTAGACCTGGTTTAGAGCTCTAGGCTCTATAATGTCAACAAACAACCCTATTACAAATTCAAAACAGTCATGCCTAACCATCAGAAACATTTCTTTTTGTACATGAGGAGCTTTGAAATGCCAATAATCAGAGTTTTAGGATATTTTCAAGGAAGTCTAGAACATCAATTTAAGGAATGTTTAGTGGAGCTGGGTTCTCAGTCACGAAACATCATGTGTTGTACTATCATCATTAATTTTAAAAATGCATTGTAGTCTGAAGTCAGTGATATTTCAACCTAAATTTTACAACAGCCTGTTCCTACATGAATTGGGAAAATAATAACATTATTTTTCATTGAAATTGGAAAGATATACCTGATTTTTGCTTCATTTTGGGGAAATAAAGTACTTTTTCGCCAGAGGGAGCAGCCTGTATTTAGCTGTAAAACTAGGCCAAAAAATCAGTTTAAGTATATATTGACTTGACTATGTCAATGCCCTTCCCCAGGTTATCACTCAAACAATAAGAGTTGTCTTCCGAAAGTTCAGAACACAGCTAGCAGCTCAAGGATGATCACAATCACCTTGGAAACAAGAACAATACCTCATCTGTGTGAAGCATCATCTGTCTGATTTACCTGTACATGTACAGATCACAGTGTAAGATTTGGATGTATACAACCATATCAACTCCTTTGTATTTTTCTGGAGCTTGTCACTTTGTATCAGCAGGCAAAATCATCGACGTCTGAACAGGAATCCTTCTTGAGAGTGCCAACATTTTAGCAACAGATGACTATGTTTTAGAAGCTACTTAGTGAAGTTACAACCCTCCGTCTCCTGTCAGAAAGGCTGAGGTACGCCCATTACACATTAAACAAGAAAAGCATTTGTTCAAATATGATTCTCAATAAAACAAAATTGTTATATTCAGCATAATGTCACCCCATAAATAGTTTCACTTTATAGACAAAATGCAATTCCACAATGACATTCATGTGGTGTCTGACACTGGTCCAGTATGTGTAAAAGTAGTAAGATAATATAAGTGCCTTAACTTGTATTGCATTGATAAAAGTTGTATGTGATCTTTATTACTTTTTATGATGTATGCATTTTGTCTTAACGATTATAAACAGAGTTACCAGAAAGTACTATATATGTAAATGTCGTATATTATCTCATTTTCATTTTGACACTGCAAACGGATCAGACGTGGTAAATCTGCTAGGCTAGTGCCATATTTGTTCACTATATATCCTGTCCAATGCAATCACATTTTGTTTGGCAGTAAATCATTATTGGTTAATACGGAAAACACAGGATTGTGCTAACATAAAAATTTCCTTTTTCAAACCAAAACCTGGAAGTAATTTTATACGGTACCATAAACCATAAATGCTTACTTAACTTCATTGGCGTAAAATATTTCATCAAAACGTTTTCAAAGATATTTTTTGCAAAATTGACATCTTACTTGCCGGATTTAGAATATATGGAAAATACAAAAACTGAGCTTTCTTTAGAATAAAATTGTTAGGGTGTGGGGTCAGGGAGACAGATTGAGTTTAGTTGTATATTACATGTACAACATTGTACAGTCATTTTCATTGTATGACAATAATGTGCTTTATTTTTTATTTAAAAATGCTTCTTGGAAAAATAAACAATTACAAAAAAAATAAAATAATGTGCTTCATATTTTTAAGGTTGACTTATAATATAACATATAGCACATCTGTAATGAGCCCACCCACTCCCCTGTCAGTGCCCTCACATATAATAGTTTTGGGATGTGATACGCTAGAACCTTTTTAACTATATTTTTGACAGTCACTACTCACTACAGTAGAACATTTATAATTTTAGCGATAGATCATGTCACCTGACATCGGAGAATGGTCAGCGATTAAACTTGATGTATGGCCTCAAAGGAAGCTGCCTCGGAGAGCACGATCATCATATAATTACTTGTAACAATATATCCACAAGGAACAAAAACACACCAAAAAATGATTTTAGTAAATGTGCTCTTCAAAAGTTTAAGTGTTTTTTAATGGCTTACAATGGCATACAATTTTTCCTGGCTGATTTCTCTAAGCTTATCTTAGACCATTACCAGGCCTACCTCAGCAGTAGATATTTAGTGAAACTACATTTGTATATTATCACAGCAGGCTTGCTGGTTTTGTGCAAGGGACATTTTACAACAATGCAATCCATCACAGTTTGTATTTATGTGAAAAAAAATATGTAACTGTGCACACTCTGTCAATGTCCTGGTGTGACTCAATGTCAGACATAACGATGTTACGACTTTATTGAGTCTTTTCCTAAATTTCCAAAATATGTTGATGGGATTTTTATGGTACAATTATCCTTGTGGAGCCCTTAGCTATAATATACAGTTAAAACTATCTTAAACTAATATAAGCTAGTATAAAACTAAACCCTGTCATACACCACAATGCATTTTAAATAGAGCCACTCTTTGACAATAAATCTTTCTGAAACTTATCAATGTATGTAAAAAAGTTCATTCTGCTATTAAAATGATATTCAGTGTTGTAGTAATTTGCAGACACATGTACATGTACTATTACTAATAGTTTCAACCCAGTACCTTGTTTTGCAATCAGTAACTGCAAAATACAAAACTGTTGTAAGAATCATTCTTAAGTATCGTTTTCCCCAGCTGGTTTTCACTTCCTTGCAATGTTAAAACGCTATTCAGGTCATAAGACGGAAGCTATCGAGAAGCTATAGGGAGGTTGACACCATACACAAAACACAAGATAGAGCTCCCAAGTGTTGCAACATGGGGTGGCAGATCAAATTTGTTTCCTTCGAAGTCATCTAATTAATTATTGAAAGACAAAAGAAAAGCCTCGGGGAGTCTCACATTAGTCACCTCTTACTATAGCATGAAGGCACTGACGTGGGATAGAGCTGCAGCATTGCAAACCGGCTGGGGGTTTCTGTATTCACCCCTTAAATTTCATTATGAACTATTCCAACCTTTGAATTGGAAGGGTTCAAATGTGTCTTCAGGGGTCAATGAGTTAATTATAATTATTCAAAAACTTAAAACTTCATACAAAGGAATAAATGAATTCATATGCTAATGTGATAATTTATATAGGAGAAATCACCATCCTAAAGTCGATCAGTCTGATCAATGGACATATATATATACATGTTGACATAGTTTTATTCTGATCATCATAATGACTAGAATTGAATTACACCACATTCACTGACATCGTTATAGTTGATATATATATATATATAACAACAACAGACTGTCAATATATATAATATAGTTCAGTGCACCACAAGGTACAAAAAGTTTAAAAAATCTGCTTGTTTGTGAGAACACTGATAATTACGTTACATAATATTGGGACCAACACAAAGAATAATACATTATTTTACAATGCACTGTCAGATAGGAACAAAACTATGCTCAAACTTTCATAGGATGAATGGTCGATGATATGAAGCTGCAAGTGAATGTTTGTAAAAGTGGCGTGCCAGTGTACGTGACTTATGGGGGGTGTAATTGTTTGGGAGGGGTAGCAGTGACAGCATGAATCAGGCCATGAGTCGAGCCCAGTCCAACAAAAGATGATAAAGATTATCTACATTTCTTCTGCCAAGAAATACATACACACAAGCTGTCAAATGGCCTTATGGTTGTAGATGTACATCTTTACTAGCTCCTAACAATGGGCTATTTACTATAACATCACTGATAAGGGGTTACTTTGGGTAGATAAAAGGTCATTAACTGATCCGGAACTAACAATACTAGTCATAAGAGCTCAAAGCTGGTACAGTCTAGACTTGTCCAAGTCCAAGCATAAGTATTCAGCCAGGCTGCTAGGGACACTATAATTATATTATTTATTTATGAATAATGTGAATGGCTTTTGTGTTTAAATAATTAAAACTAGTTTTTCATATCCCATTTTGGGGACAAACACCCATACTGAAACTTGGAAATAGAAAACTTGGAAATAGAAAGGGTTTTTGGTGTTTTAAACAAAAAGATTATATTATTATTAACTCTGGTTATCGTCATAAGGTGAAAGAAATATATTGTCTCTGAAAAAGATCCAAGAGAAATCAACTAATGATTGCCTTTAAACTTATAGGTCCAAGAACCAACGGTACATTATGACATAATATATACTAAAGTACAAAATAGTACTAAAATTTCTGCATTTTGGAATAGTGTAATAGGACGAGGAATATTGATAAAGATAGTGCCGTCGCTGGGGCTCGCACCTAATCAATGCACATCTTTTACAATAGAGTAATGAAATGATATTGGGGTCAGACATATTGTTTACTCATCTGAGGAACTATTTGTTGGGTTTGGTGATTAAAAAGTCCTTGCAGAAATCTACCAAGCTTGATCTAGAAGATTATGTCAGTTTCAGACTTTTTGAATATACAGTATATATATACATTTTGTTTAAAAAAGTAAAGAAGTTAAATCTGAACTTGTATATTTTTGCAGTATACAGCAATATTTAGCAGCTTAACTGTACATATATCTGTTAAATACAACTCTGTACACATATAACATGTCATAGAAGAATTCACATTATTTTCCAAAATTACAAAATGTTCCTGCTTTACTCTGAAGTATATATCAAACCCCAGCTATAAAGCATCACTGTGTATCAGATATACAAGCTGAAGTAGCCCAGGTGTCCAACGTCTGTTTGTTACTGGATAGAAAACTATGCAAAACTTTCCATCCTAAAGTTTTGCTTCTGCAACATAACATGACAACACACAATTTCTCTCAATAACCCACACGTGCTGGCTAGATTCGGAACCAAGATCTCACACATGGGTAACACAGAATTGAGCCTTTATCTTCCCTCCAGTCTTTGTGGTAAACTTTGTGCCAGCTATATACCACATGGAAAGTGCCGTTTTCACAACTTATCACTCACTTGTCTCTGATCCACGACTGTTGAGGTTCAACAAAGAAAATAACACGAATTACTGCCAAGAGACAAGAAACCGGTATCTATTACACAGCCTTGTTAGTATATATCCTCGTATCACAGTCATCGGAACTTCTCATAATTACAAACAATCACTTTTATTTAATGTTCAGATTTTTACTTCATTTTTTTTTACAAGAAATGATAAAATTGTTATTAAAACATGAACTCAAACATAATCTTATCACAATTAATGTACATGTATAATGTGGTTTCCACATGTACATGATCAGTTCAAAATCATATACATGTACATGTAGTAGTAATCCTGCCCTCCATCCCATTCAAATCCCGAAACCTAACCCATCCCCCTCCAGCTCCCTTGTCTATAGAATCTTTGGGAAGATAAGCTAATAGAATAATGCATTGATATCTTGGCAATTATTTACAAAAAACCTATGAGGGCTGGTTAAACCAGTCTTAATGCCATAGTGCGTGATCAGTGACTATGGTAACAAATACCTATATAGCTATAGCCTAAGGTGTTATCCTTGTGGTTTAATTTGTAATACAAAAATAAAATTGAACTATTCATTAACAAACCTTGTCTGTTTTCCTTCATAAAGTTATAAATGTGTGTATAGGTAACCCAGCTGCTGGACCCAGCTAATTAGCAAGACTTGACCTGTTATTTCCCTTGATGCACCATTATAGCTTGTGGTGATTCATAGCTGTCTGTTGACCATTGTCCAAAGATTGGTCAACTAAAACTTGGATCAGATATTCATACAGCTACGTACGAAAGGGGAAAAAATTATCAGGTATCCACTTTGTTTCAAATACCATTGTTTAACGCCATTTTTTGGGAACTTTAATTTTCAGATGATAAAACAACTATTCCCACATCAAAGTAGATATTGAAATTACAGGCAGTAATATAATGGCTTCAAGCTGATCTGCTATGAGGATTTTGACCATATCATACTAAGGGCTGGAGAGTAAAGCCTGTCTTTATCGGAGGGGTCAAGAGGAAGGTATGCACACAATGACAATGTTTACAGTGATAACAGAGTGATGCCAGTGAAGGCCTCGGCCAATGGCAGGGGAATAATGATGGACTAGAAGGTGGTTACAAGTCTAGCTGGTCCTTCAATTAATAAACAGAACATGGACGAACTGCTATCATAGCTAAATGTGTATAGCCCAGGGACAATTTGACCCTCAATGCTTGCCTGGTGCTTTTAGCTTTATATATCCGATCCGTCCCCTCCCATCCCCCCACCCCCTATTTAGTCATCACATTAACAATCTATAAACACCCATTAGTAATCCAAGTATTCATAAAAAGATAAGATAAAGCCAATGTATGGGGTTGACATGACATAAACACATAAAATATAACCCTGCTCGTTGAACTTATCAATTTGACCTTTGACTTTTTGGTTGAGTTCCTACAGACTGCCAGCCTAAGTTTGCAGTAATTGAATTACTATCAGATATAATTGGTATAATATAGGAGGCCAAACAAATTATTTTTTTTGTTTCCACTTTTCAGCTACAGAAATGTATTACCGGGTAAATATTTTGGGGTACGTAGGTTGCAATTGGTAATTAAGCAGAAGTTATTTTGCAATATATCTTTTCAACATTAACTCACTCACCCCTGAAGATATCATTTCTACACTAGAAAATCTGAATTATCAGATTACAGAATTATGCTAATGAGAAATATGTTAGTGTGATATATAATGTATTACCTCCCAACATATATTGGTTCAGGTTTATTTAATGACAACATAACTGAAAGGTCGACATTTATATTTAGAATGCTCATCTCCATATTGCTCCAAAATATTTAATTTATTCATTTTGTTTGATATTTAAAGCCAATTTTCAGTTTTCTAAGGGAGATCTATCTCCCCAAATTCAGGAGCATGGTTTAATTTACTGACAATATTAAAGGTTGTACAAACAGAAATATACCACCACAATGTAGGTCTATATAATTACAGTTTTATATAGATCACTGTTGTACATAGTAACATCTAGCACAAATCAACTTTCATACAATGAGTATCTTTTATCAAAATAAAATTATGAAAAAGATCGTGTAATTTGTACCATCCGGGCCCATGCACCAATCCACAGACCGGTACCAGCTATATAAGTATCTGGATACAGGAAGTTGTTTTATTATTTTTGCAAGCTCAGTTGTCTCCATGAGCCGAGTGCATGATGAACTATTTTGTCAGTTATCAATATTTTTATAATGTCTGGGATCACATTACAAAATGCCAGTCTGTCCATTTTACACCAGGAAATAGAAAAAAGGTCATTTATCTAAATCAGAGTGCCCATATATTGGTTAGGGTAGTCAAAGAAAGCATTAAAGCTCCATAAAACAGAATCAGTTTGAACAAGACTGATTACACAGTCATTCACAGCTGGACAAGAAATTGATAAAATCCCCAATCAATCTTCAGAGGTCTAATTAAACACTGGCTAGCTATATTTAAGTCCTGTGTCCAGTGATTATAGTGGTGGTGGACCTTATCACCAGCTCTGGGGCGCTACAAATGTGTACAGGTCATATTGATCTGCAGTAACACTGCTTTTAAGTGTTTGGTTAGCTTACTAACTATAATAATAATTCAACAAACTTGTAAACCTGAAGATAACAAACACATTTTATTAAACTGTAAAGACTAAAATACTTGTCTTTGCATACACATTGTTTTTATGCATTAGCATGAAACTGTTTTTTTGCATTAATATTAAATATGTCAGGTTGTGAGCGTTGCAATAAATTTGGTAACAAGCTGACAATACTTTTTAGTAATTTAGGCCCAAAGGCTCATGTGACTAATTACTGGGCAGTGTAATGTCCCTGGACAAATTGACACACTTGTAATGACCAATGCATTCAACATTTCCTTGTGTACCATTTATTTAATGTTTGTTAATCTTGTCAGAAATGTAGTAAAACTTGTCCATTATTTTTTTTCAGGATGTATTCCTTATAACATATAGCTATAGGGATATTCACTTTGTATAAAAGAAAACAACTGGACCCACTTTCATTGTTTATTTTTGCCTAATGCTTTCACTGTTCATTATAAATCAGGCACATACAGTCACCTTGATCATCTATAGCTAGACAAGTGTCTTTTTTATGAAAATGTAGAAAAAATATTCAAACCATTGACTTTCCCATTGCAATGAAGTTGTAGTGTACCTGCAGGGCCCATTCTGTTTCGTTACAATACAAATGTATATATAGATCTGAATTCATTATTCATAATTAAAACAAAAATTTCCCTATCCAAGCAAAGGAAATCACAGTAAGTTTATCCTTCGTTTCTATTCCAATAAACACAATTTTAAGCATTTATCAAATCTGTTTGTATTTTATCAAAAAAAAAAAAAAATCTTTTTTAATTTCAATCTACTGATGGTAGTTTTATGTTACATTAACTATACATGTACACATCCTCACTTTTTCAGTGATAAACCTGAAACAAAACATTATATTTGTTTGGCCTTGGTGATGATGATGCCATAATACACTGTATTGAGAAGAAGTCCTAACATGTATCGTCTATTAGTTCAGCTATTATTCAAACTTTAATGTGCACTGTATCACAATTTCTCATTGTAAAATTTCTTGAATATAGAAATCTCATGGATCAGTACCCTCTGATCACATAAAACTTGATAAAGCACCCTTTCGTCATGCTCAATTTGGGAGCGATCCCGACTGACTTTTCTCTAGAAGTTAACAGCTACGAAAACAGGAAAAGAAGTAAAGAGGATTGAAATCTGTCATTTGACTCATTTCTACGTTGTTCTGTATTATGATATTAACAGTCATGTAGACTACAGATGTTTTCTATATGAGTAATTGTAATTAATAATGACAACATGATCTCAAATTTCATATGCACTGGATCAGAACAATTATATTAACTATGTTAGTTGGTAAACAGAGGAAATACTTAAAAGGGTGTGTGCATTACCTAATACATCCTAATAACAGCTATGGTCCTGAGCCAGGTTTTGGGGTTGGAGGTAATTAAACCAGTGCCCTGAAAAACTCACTGACCTGCAGCCAGTACCTGCCAGGTCACAGACTGCCCCATGCATGTAAGCCTCTAGACTGGCTACCAGCCCCTAAGTTTTTATGAAGAATTTCTCCCCCTAGTTTAGAACTTAGAATCAGATCACGTATCCAAGTGATCAAAATTATTAGAGTTATATTTTTTTCTTAATTATTTAATACTCTAGAGACGGTGGCCAGTCTAGTAAGCCTAGAACTCGCGACTTAGTGGTGGAGGGCTAGCTAAAGCTACCAGGTACAGTGATGACTTAGTGGTGGAGGGCTAGCTATAGCTAGGTACAGTGATGACTTAGTGGTGGAGGGCTAGCTATAGCTACGTACAGTGATGACTTAGTGGTGGAGGGCTAGCTATAGCTAGGTACAGTGATGACTTAGTGGTGGAGGGCTAGCTATA
>JAUMHH010156356.1:0-18347 GCA_032359455.1 Chlamys rubida | reverse complement strand
AGTGACCTAAATCTTTATACTTTATAGATTTGTGACCACAACGGCATGGGCAATGCACCACCAACAGGAAATTTGAAGCAGAGAAGGGGCCGTTTTGGAAACAGGCCCTTTCTATCATGTCAAATTAAGTATAATTAATACATTTAGATTAATGTAGATTCCATCGCTCAGTTATAATATAGCGTCTTCGTCTAGATTAGGGAATACGTTAAGTTCCCTTATCAGATGGGTGAGTACAAATGTAATGTTGAAAAATACAAGTATAATGATATACCTTTATTGACATTAAGCGCATTTAATAACTTTTAATTCATATCTGTGATGTATACTTAGCTTAATCATGTATGCATTGACGTTTCCAAGCTTCTTTCATAAACACAGTTCCGTGATTGTCTTACAAGTTCCGAACAGATCATCGTCTCTTTAGACTGGATATGAACATCAAAACCGTTATTGCATAAATCGTTTTAATATAAGGGATTTATCGATGGAAGAAATAACAAAATTAAGCTGATCTGACCTATAAACAGTTACAAAATTAATTGCGGCATTCATTGCGAAGGTTAAGCAATGTCAGGCAAAGGTCAAATAAAGGAGATAACTTATAAAGCCGTATTCTACTTACTATTAAAGTAGGTCTGATTAAATAGTGTTAGCGTTCATTTGCAATTTGAGAAGGAAATCTTCGCCATAAATATTCAATGAACTATGATACAAGCGACCGATAGCACTATGCAGCGTATGTGTACTTACATTGTGCATAATAGTCCAAAGTACATATCATTTCAACCAGTATACTAAAAGTAATAGTAAAAACTGCAACATCATATATATATGTTAGGTCGTTGAGAGCAACATTTCTGTTACATTGAATTTGCACTTGAATTGTAATAGGATTACATAACTTAAATAATTTACTAATGTACTAGATGAATGTATAATCAATTATAAATCTTATCTAAGTATTGAAGAATGCCACTGTACCTTATAACCGGGTCTGTGTTACGTACCATCGTCTAACCAGTAACATACCCAGACTCCTGTTACAATGTATAATAACATACCCAGACCCTGTTACAATGTATAATAACATACCCAGACCCTGTTACAATGTATAATAACATACCCAGACCTAGAGTATGCTGGATTCTAAACATTTATTTATAGAAAGTATATTTGTATTGTTGTTTTGGCGAATTCAAACTATTACGAATAAATCGTCAAAATAAGGTATTCAATGAAACTAGATTATTTATATTGTCAAAGTGTATAACAATGTAGCTGATTAATATTTGTTACATTGTTGATATTACTAAGAGATATTGAAATACTACAGCCTACTTTATATAACCCACAGCTTCACACAGGATTACACTGAAAACCTATACAGATACGAAACAGCACAGAAATGTTGGCATTACAGAGAGATTGTGGGATATCAGCATATTTGATTAGATTCATTACAAATATATACAACATGTTATTATCGGTAATATGTTATTTTGACACAAATAGTGATTGAAACCTTAAGCATGAAGTACAATTGACAGGTGGGTCCTCACCAAGTGAGGATAAAATGATCATCTGCCAAACCCGCACCTGCTTTCTATGAGTATGTAGTTACTTAATAGTCATATATTATAGGTATCAGTAACGTTTATGTTTGTATGGGGAAATATATATATAGGAGTTCTGAATGCCGGGAATATATTTTTATTTTTTTATTTTGTTCACATAAGCTTAGGCGTATAAGATCGAAAGTATTATATAATGTCAGAGTCTAGACCCGATTGTTAATTTTGGCATGATAATTGATTATTGACATGTTGAATAGCTTGACGTACATTTAGTTATATGTATATTTCGATTGCATACATCAAATATATTTTGTGAAGTTTTGAAATGAAACTTGAATAAGAACAAAAAAGTTGACACTGGAGAAACTGTGCTATCTTGAGCGCCGTTGTCACGTGTGTTACGAAGTTTAGTAGCAGGATAATGATAAGTATTTTCATGTTGTAAATAAATACTAGGAAAGCGAAGAATAACCTTAACAGTTTTACATTTGTTTTACTTTGTCGTTTCCAAATCTAGAAGATTTGTATCAAGGGCAACGTCTTCTGAGCACCTTGGCTTTATTAAGATTGCAAGTATGTTCACAGAATATTGACTGATAGAGTTCACTGCTGCCCTCATTGATGGATATGTAAGTTGAAAGCGTAAGGAGTATTTGACAGAACCGCTACATACCTCCATGTTATTCGCGTGCAAACTGAATGGTACAAACCCACAGCAAGAGACATAAAGACTTGTTGTCAATACAGATGTAATTAATATGGTTAATTGATGAAACAAGATTTACGAATTTAATCAGTTTCTGTCAATATTGTACACATTCTTTACAGTAATGTTGGTCTTTTCAACACACCTCTGTACATGTTTTATAAATGCAATGCCAACCCGTTGTTGATAATGTTTGGCTAGCGTGATACCAGCTAATCGGGGTTTATCAACCAATCCACTCTCGCCTACCCAAGGTTAGTTCCCGTAAACCTATACCACATACAATACGCTATAAGTAGGTTTTCGTAAAAATACCCTGTATAAACAATGTCTTCCTATCACGAATCTTCACACACAAATTCTCACAGGCATGCTTATATTATTATCATTGACTCTCTATGGTGGAAAGAGAACCCATGTTATTGCTTTGATATTTGATTCATGAAATCGTATGATAATTGACTATCTAATGTAAGAAATACATGAACAAATGGTTTGAATTTGTATGTAATTTGATCAACACAGAACTCACTATCTGTGTACTGTATATTGCCCCAGACGAGTGGTTAATATCAAGTGTCACTGTTCACTACATGTTAATCAACGTTGGTCATTAAATTGCTGTTACATCAAGTACCACTATGTTCAGCGCTTTATCTCTAACCTCATTTTAGCTTAGATGTGTTTCGACAGCCAATACCTACAGCGAATCAAATGTTTTCGGGTAAAGGTGTCTGGACAGCCAATACTTCCAATTAATAAAGTGCGCATGAAATGATTCGCATAAATAGGTCTGAACAGCGTATACCTACAGCAAATGCTCTTGCAAAGTTTCACCATACTCATTACTCCAGATTCGGGGAAGATGAAGCTCATTCTTTTACTGATTAACATTAAAATATTTAAGGAGTCGTGATACTTACCTATCATATGAAAGTCAAACTGCAAAGTATTGCATACTTACTGGGTGTTAAATCAAATTATTTGTTCATGTTATACTAAAAAAGTAAGGTCTTATTAGAGTACAAGTATTCTACCATACTGATATATAAACCCTAAAAGTAAATTCTACCACAAAATAAACCCACAAGAACAATACTGGAACTCAAATCAACACTTAAGCAGGGCACAACAGCCAGGAAGATACCAAAACAAAAATAATCATCACTGCTGCCTGACAAATTCTTTTCCAAAGAAGCAGGTTTAAGAAGGCTATGAACAAGTTTTTTGCCATTATGATCTCATTGGAATATATGTTATTTCTTCGTGTGATGTGATGGTCGTTGTTTTTTATTATGTTGTAAGTGTGTTTTGTTGTCACTACCCCGGTCCCCGCTATTAGGACGTGTCATTACTTGATTCTGACTTAGATAGGGGTACATGTAAGCATTTTTAAATGAATTGCAAACAGGTGAAAATAAATAATATGTTACTTAAGGTAAATACCTTCATATCAAGCTGATTAAAACTGTGATTATTTAAGTTTAGCTGTCATTGGATGCGAGTGATTCTTCAGAACATCGTCAATGCATCTGGTCTTTAAATGAAAGGATTGGGCAGGTATACTTTTTCTCTTTTTTAACCATCGGTATAATGAGAAAACGTTACAAGGAGATGAACACCATGTGGGTTGGAAGGGTAGCGTCTTCTGCTTCATCGACGACACCCGCCATGTAAATCTAGGTCAAATCCAAGTAATGTCACGTCCTCACATCGAGATCTCGGTTAGTGACAACAAACCACAAGGCGCACTAAGGACCATAATCAAAAACATCGACCTTCATATCACACATAGATATAGTATATTTCTCTGTGATATCCTGATGGCGACTATAACATTTGTCCATAGTCTTCATCAACCTGCATCTTTGGTAACCAAGCGCTGTAAGTTTGTCCATCAGCAGTCGCCATCTATCATGAAGGTCATGGTATTTGGAACAAGCTCTTGTGTATCTTATCATCTGCACATGTAAACACCGTACATGTAGGTGGGGGAAGGGATGTTACTATCAAGAAAGTAATAGTTTGGAAACGTCAATTTTCTTTCTACTTTTCGTACATTTTAGTAGAAAGCCACCCTTTTAGGTCATGGCTGTTGGCGGTTATGTTGTAGCAAAAGATCAAGGGAAACGGTTGCAGCAGAAGAGTCTGTAGTGTCCTTGATTACAAGCTCAGGAGGGTAATAAATGATCGATGCGGTCAATAAATGTCTTGCTGTTTAAAGACAGCCCATCATCAATATATCTGAATGTGAAATCGAAGGACTTGACTAGGTTTTTGTTACCAGTCCTGACAAGTTCATCAACAAATTTAGCTTCATATCAAAGCAATATTAAAACTCGAATTATAGGCACGACTCCTCACAGTTTATACCCATAGAAATGCTTTCCTTCTGCTGGAAAATCTTGCCACCAAACTTAACAAAGATATTGTCAACCAGGAACTAATTCTCACAATAACGTTCTCAGTTTATTTCATTTAGTTATTTATTGTTCTTTTCACAAAATATGCTCCAAATAATTTGCAGTCGTATCTTAATATCGTCGTTCGACTTTTCTTTGAAACGAAATATCTCATACCAAGAGACCGAAGATGTTCCTTCAGTTTGGTATGTGGTTTGGAAATGGTAACGAAGGGTCGAAAAAGAAGAAAAAATGACAGAACAAACGTTTTTTGAGAAGACGATGTTAAAGATTGATCTAAAGATCTTTTGAATTCTTTAACATCCACATACCATTTATATAATTATTCCACTTCTTGAGTGCACCTATGCTTGCATGTAGCTTAGATTCCTACGAAATACGTTGGAGATTTTCATATGTCTATAAATGCGTTGAGAATGGAATAACATGCGGTTTAGCAACCTCCTTTAAGGTCACTGAATCGTGTGTTATTTTGATAGTCTGGTTACCATAACGCAATGGCCAGTGAAAGGATAAAGACAAAATATATTGATCGACGCGTCAATGAGCTATGGTAACCGCAGCTAGTTTGGTATACAGTCCTCTGCTTGTTGTTCCCTCAGCTAGTTTGGTGTACAGTCCTCTGCTTGTTGTTCCCTCAGCTAGTTTGGTGTACATCCCCCTACCTGCTGTTCTCTCAACTGGTTTGGTATCGTTCCTCTGTTTGCTTTTCCCTCAGATAGTTTTGTAAGCGTTCCTTTGTCCGCTATTCTCTTAACGCGTTTGGTGTACGGTCCTCTGCCTGCTGATGGCTCATGACCTATAAATTCAGCACGTTTGAACTCTGTGGTTTTAAAATCAAGTATTATATACAAATGTCGGTGGGGGCGGTAACTGCGTAAAAACCGCATAATTTATGCGCAAAGTAATGGTAGGCTTAGCGTCTGATCATTTTGTTACATGTGTATAGATAATGAAATTAGACATACATATTTGAACATGTTCCCCGACAAATTAATGGCGTGTAAAAACAGATATTTTATAACTCAAATTGGTTTTAAATCACTGCAGCACATTTGAGATGTTCCATTTCAACTGACACGACAGGTAGACGTGTGTTTTGATCTTTTGACAATATTGGTCCTATCCACTGTAACGCCGGTAATGTGCATCGTCATGTGTAACAGTCTGGCGGGGAGCCGACAGTGTTTACGGAATCCTGCGTGTTGGGACAATACGAGGAGAGACGGAGAAACAGATATCGTGGTGAATGTTTACCTGGATAAATGTTCCTCAGGAAACTCTAACGATCGAACGTAGCGGCAGTGAATACAAATCACACGGATTACCACAGGGTTTACATAGACAAGTGAGGTTTCTGAAAAATAAAACGTCAATGCAGAAGGCTCAAGGACGTTTTTGTCAAAAGTTTTTATTTCGATACAGTTATGCTGATTCTGCCAAACCCCGTTCAAAAGCAAAATTCTGAGGATTTCGTCCATCATTTTTGCATATCGTAATAGCCACCAATTTCCTTAATTGCCAATTAAGGACCTTTCGTAATCCTTTTCTGCAATAAATCTTTGACCAGGTAAACGAAAATGACAAATGAAGTGTCTATGCTTCTGTTGAGGCTCGGTGAATTAATACATTTCTACAGTAATAAGCGATAAACAAAAAAAAGATGTGAAGTATATTGGTAAGAATTAATGAAAATTCGTTTTTTTTCAAATAGCTAGAAAAACAAACATGACAAAATAAGTGGCTATACCTTATTCATGGTCAAGCAATGAGAAAAGTGCTAAACCAGACGCTTAAACGGGCAAATAAGATACCGATACACATCGTTAACAATCACGTATCAATCTACATCGTTAACAATCACGTATCAATCTACATTGTTAACAATCCACGTATCAATCTACATTGTTAACAATCCACGTATCAATCTACATTGTTAACAATCCACGTATCAATCTACATTGTGTATGTTCCTTATTCTACCCTTAAAATACTCCCTGAATCTAAATAATCGGAACACAAATAAGACAGAACAAACGGCCTCACTCACAAACGCCTCAATTTGTATTGGTGTAAGCAGCCCACCCTTATAGATCAATACACGTCTTTGTGCATCTACTGTCTACAGGTTTTGTGCATATCATATAATCTGACGACAAACCACATGGTTTCTTCGGTAACTTTTAAGCAATTTTGGAAATGGTGTTCTTTGAAAGCTTTTCGTGTGGACATTTTGGTGTTATTTGTATGTAGGGTGTGTTGTCACTCACCTGGTTATTTCATAAAACAGATTTGTTGCTGAACCTCTTGGTAGAGAGATGAAAATCGTGTCAATGGGTATGTATTATTTATGTGTGGCACCACCTCCTACTCACTAATTACACCAACAGGTCTACACGAAAAGCTTTAAACATCAATAGCTCGAAGGGTTGATAATCGATCAATTCACAAAGAGGCCATTCGAGCTTCAGAAGCGTATGTCTGCAGAGAAAAATGGTTATTCCAAAACAGACACTGTTAATACAGCAAGACATATCCCCCTCTCTTAGATTGGCAAACCATAAGTAATGTCCCCTACGAATGATGATCTCCGCTTCGATTTGCGTACACACTATCAGTATTTCTTATACTTTTCAAATTGTCTTACCTTAAAAGTATAGGTACAGACGCTTTTTAGTTATTTTAGCTTACTTGATTACAGAAATGTTAAGAAAATTGTTCAAGATAGATCCAAAATGGACAATTTGAAAGTAATTTCTTATGCAAATTGGATGGGTCAAACACTCAAAATTTCGCTTAGGTAATGGGTGTATCGAAATCAGACCTCCCAGATCTATGTTTAAACAGTCTGCTTTCCAAACGTTTCCCAAATTTGTATTTTTCAGAAATCTCACAAGACTCGTTTATGCAACAAATGCATAGGGAGCATGCTTTCTGCTGCTTTGACAGCACCAAAGAGGTGTAACTGTAGTTTAAACTGGAGAGGATGTAGGGTATTCGGAGACAGTTGTAACACGTCTGTAGGCAGTGAAGACTGGCTTTCAGTCTTTACGATTATCTTGTCAATGTACCCGAGAGCTATAATATGTGAAGAGACTCGCTGTCAATACATAGATAGGTAAATATGTGATAGTTATAGCGACTGATAGCCAGCGTAAACTTTTGTTAATGTTTACGAATGTTTTTGCACGACATAGCATCGGTCAGTTGAACATATAAGTTAAGTTTAGTTGATCCTCTTCACCGGACTCAAAATCAGTACACTGAAATATTTAACAATAGATTAATGTGACGTAACTTTGATCATTAGCGTATCTCAGACCTATAATTATATAGGAGTTCCTGGTTCCACCATATAAGGTTGCGCGATAGTTGTAGATGGTGGTGTAGGTTTGCTGTTGGGCTTGGTAGCTGATAGTATCGTGAATTGACGCTCCCTCTGTACAGGTGAGTGAAAAGCCATATGGTATCAGGCTGTGTGGGAAATGAGGTCCAACTCGCATTTGATATCAACATGTTTCAGTAACCATGCCTTCATAGTTTAACTTCGATAATAATTAATCAGAGGTGATCTCTGTCCCGAAGTTGTTGAAGATTTTGAAACATCTTTATCTTCTATAAGTTACCTGGATGAGGCTATCAAACATCTGTCTTTAGGATGAAGAAGAAACTACAAGTACATTTATTCTGTTTCACATTCATTCTTTATTTGATGTAATATTCGACTAATATTTAATTACAGGTAATCAAATTACATATGCCTTTAACAAATCGAACTTCACTAGATCGTATCATAACCTGCGTCATCAACCAGGAAGATTTGAGTTTGTAGTCTGTACTGAACCAGTCTACCTATTCTAATCTTAGTCAGGGATTTGTGTGGTAAACAGGAGGCCCAATGGCTCACCTGGTATAAATTTCACACTTGTAACCATAAAAGTGATCTAAAATAAAGCTACAGGCAAAACATCAGTATTTATGATTAAAAGTCATTCAAAAGAACCTGTTAAAAGATTTTAAAATATTTAACCCTGTGTCCTTGAAAGTCGAACAAGGTCATCATGTTGAACACATTTTATAGCCCTTCATCTCAGGATGCAACTTGCAAAATATCACCACCCTATCCTTTTGTTCATTCAAATCAGGTCATTTAAAGATTTATACATTTTTGACAAAATGTGACCTTGAAAGTAGGTCAAGGTCATTCAAATGCAAAAGCTTGATAGCCCTTCATTCAAGCATGCTACTGGCTTAATATCAACATTCTGGGCCTCATGGTTTTTCAGAAGAAGTCGTTTAAAGATTTTAAACAAATTTGATCCCTGTGACCTTGAATATAAGTCAAGGTCATTCACTTTAACAAACTTGGTAGCCTTTGATCCCAGAATGCTAACAAGATATCAACAGTATAGGCCTTATTGTTATTCAGAAGACGTTTAAAATATTTTAACATATTAGATCCCTGTGACCTTGAATAAATGTCAAGGTCATTCATTTAAACAAACTTTGTAGCCATTCATCCTAGTCTGCTACTGACCAAACATCCTGGGCATTTTGGTTATTCAGAAGAACTTGTTTAAAGTATTTTTTTAGACAATTGACCCATGTGACCTTGAATATGAGTGAAGGTCATTCATTTGAACAAAATTGGTAGTACTTAACCCAAGCATGCTACTGGCAAAATATTATCTCCCTGTGTATTTTGGTTATTCAGAAGAAGTTGTTTAAAGATGTTGAACATATTTGTTCAAGGTCATTCATTTGAACAAAATTGGTAGCCCTTCATCCTAGGATGCTACTGGCCAAATATCAACATCCTGGGCATTTTGGTAACTTGTTTAAAGTTTTTTTTAGACAATTGCCCCCTGTGACATTGAATATGAGTCAAGGTCATTCATTTGAACAAATTTGGTAGCCCTTCATCCCAGCATATGCTACTGGCCGAATATCATCACCCTGGGCATTTTGGTCATTCTTAATTGCTTAAATTTTTTAACATATTTTACCCCTCTGCTCTTGAAAATGGGTGAAGGTAATTTATTTGAACAAAGTTGGTAGCCCTTCATGCAAGTTTGCTTCTGGCCAAATATCATCACCCTAGGTCTTTTGGTTATTAAGCAGAAGTTGTTTAAGGTAAAATATTAACGCCAGATGCCGGGGCACCACGGCATAAGCTCACTTGCGCCTTCGGGCCAGGTGAGCTAAAAAATGGAATTTTCTTCAATGACTATGAATGTCATTCTTTTTTTAGATTTTTTTTTTTTATAAATTCTCATGAAAATAAAATCTTCAAAATCGTTTGCAAATGTGAAAAAGAGTTATTTAGAAATTTCAATTAGATCAATAACAAATGAAAAAAGTGATTTTCTGAAATCTTTATTTAATTTTTTTAAAAAGGGAATATATACTAGTACAAAGCATTTAATATAACAGGTAAAAAACATAATACTTAAACAAAACAATATACAGCCAACATAAACACACTACCCTCACACTGTAGCACATTCCTTGGAAACCACATCTGACAGATCATCATCATTTCTAATTTGCCTTAAGCTAGCTTGTAAACCACATTTTTTTTATTACTTTATTTGAATACTTTAATGTTAAAAGTCAACGTAAACTTGGAATTAATATAGCTCCATATATGTCAATATACACTTATACATTTGGGTTTACAAAACTTACATACATGATTAAAGATCCATTCATTTTACTTTAGAGATTTCTTTCCGTGGTTATGGTATCTAAACTAACTAATTACCTACATGGGACATTACCTGGAAAAACTGCAATCACGATACTAGTGTCGGTACTAATTAACCGCTGGAGTATAAAGTTTCTTCATATCTCAGTCTTCACATCTTAGTCGTCTAATTGTAATTAAACCTTTATTTTAATTGTAATTAAAAACAGTCTACATGTATTACTATACCGGGCACCGGTACACAGTCTACATGTATAATTATACTAGGCAATGGTTCAGTAATAAAAAGGTTAAGTTGGGATATTAGAACATGATTATTTTTTTATTGTTTATGATTTTACATGATCTACAATATATTAAACTAAGCTTGAACTGCATTGTCAACTGAATTATGGCTAGGGCATAACTAAACACTTAAACATTTACATGTTTCAAAATTACAAAACACACAACTGGTACCTGTACACTGACAAGTACATGTACATTGTTTAAATGTAATGAGAAGGGACATAACTCTTTGTTGGTACGTGATAGAAAATGTTAACAATCAGTACACATAGTCCTATGACCCGCCCCAACAATGGTCAGGACTTTCGTTGTAGAATTAGCAGGGTTAATATTGCACTATTTAAAAACATGAATTAGGTTTTGTCACATGGGATAGCCTGCTAACACAACACACTGGGACAGGAAAAGGAATTCTGTTCATCGTATTTAATTGCTACCATGCTGACCATACACCTTCAGCACACTAACTTCACCTGATAATATACTGACTAGATTACGAAGGTTCATCTTACTTAATAACACTTATGTTGACTTGACAGTTTATACAGACAAGCAAGTAGGGAATGGAGTTTCAATGCTAGTTGACAGGCAGTAATATTTTTACCAAATCGCACTAAAAAAAATCACTGATCTCACTATTTTGCACCAGAAAGTTATTGCATGTCTGCAGTATCTTAGTAACTCAACCAACATTCCGAAACGGTATCGTTTGATCCACAATTTCTGTCCTGAGTTTTAATACATTCTTACTCATCTTCTACCGTCATCAAACAGCATTACCTCTCCCTACGACCACTGATTCTCAGAGGAATGACACTCTTCAAACACAATTCTTTTTATATGTATACTAATAATTATATGTATACCAATAATTATATGTATACTAATAAAATCATAAAATCTTACTCAATGGATTTCAGGTTTGTGGAATAAAGAACATAAAAAGAATATATAGCACACTGACACATATGTTAATTATGATCACAACAGGTACATTTCTCAATAAAAACATCCGTGTCTGTATACTTAGAGAGAAGGGAAGTAACTCCTACCAAACCTCGCAATAATGGAAGTATATCCTACTGTATCATAGGATACTTGATTTGGGTAGGATCCTATCTGATTATTACAACAGGTAAGTAGAGTACTGCGGTCATAGCTGTGACTCACTCCTGACAGAAATATTAGGATTATATACTACATACCTGTGAATCTCACCTGAGAAAAATGGCATTCACTACACTTTAGCCAGTAAAAATGCAAAAAATGATAGCTTTACTCCATATCAGTGTTAACATGTGATCAATACTTTAAAAAAATCAAATAAAAATTTACAAAATTTGATCATTTCTCATTTTATGACATTTGGGTATTTAAGATTCAACTTCTTGTTTCAAATATTCATGCAATTTTTGTCTCAATAAGGAAAAAATAAAAAATAAATATATATATATAAATAATACAGAGCATGCAGGTTTTAATAATTTACTGTAGTCTTAGACTGCTTATACAAAATTGAATTTTATGAATCTGAGATTCCAAAGTAAAATTCCTTATTATTCTTATCAAATTGTAAATACTCAAAAAATTGCCAAAAGCTTCCATGTCTTGAATAAGAAATGTAAAAAAATCCTCCTGAATATATTTAACAAGGTACTTTTGAAAAAGAAGATTCACTACTACAGAAGTTCTGAAAAAGTTTTCACAATGTTGTCACATCCATGAAGGTTTTCTTTGATCAGCAATAAATAACACACAAAATACTTTAGCACCAAACATTTGTCAACATCACCAAATGAATGTAATTCAGTCTAAATATAGAGGTTAACATCAATCTCATATATTTACATTTCTGTTGTAAGTCCCTATATTATAACACCACCAGAAGAAATTGTGTTCATAGAGCTATGAACACATGGTGTCGGTGTCATTCTGGTGCTTCACCTCCTGCTTATATAACACAATAACATGACAAGAAGCAAACATTTAGGTGAGGTTTGGTTGTTCTAGGAATATTGTTTCCACTGATGATACATCCACTTACCCCTGCCAATATTAGGAAATATTTACTGTACCATCACTAAAAATTCGGAAATAAATATATGCATGTTTTATTTAAATCAGCCATATCCATCTTTATCATGACAAATAAGAAGGTTTTTGGCATCATTCAACATGGTTATGTTTACACTTGCATGAATATTAAGAAAACACCATTCAATCCTTATATAAAGGCAGCTCTACAGGAATCATAGACTAGGCCTACAAACCAGTCGTATACAGACTTTATAAGTTTAAGTAGATTGTAGACTTGAATATACAGTCTTTACAAGTCTGACTACCTGGTAGACTAAAAATATATATTCGCCACAGAGTGTAGTTACATAAGCGGAATCAAAGAAGTGGGACAATGAGGAATGATATGCCAGCATGTTATAAATGTATCCTAGTTAGTCTATCTGTATCAGCTAATAGCACACTCAATGCTGTCCGTAGAACCAGCCGGAACACCGAAGATGTTGGCCAGAGCTCTGCAGAGGTAGGACATGGTGCCGTAGCGTCCACTAGGAGCACTGTCGTAAAAGTGGTGGCATATTCCTGCGGCCCCCTCACACTCCAGTGCCACAGATGCTGGCATTTTCTGTTTGGGAGAAAAAGACTTGGGCATCAATTTTAAGTATAAAGTCAATCCCTCCAGCAGCTTTGAAAAATTTAAACAAGGTGAAAATTTAAACAAGGTGAAAATTTAAACAAGGTGAAAATTCAAACTCCATTTTCAAAGTTTGACATGTTTTACTAATATCACATTGTAATTTTTACCGAACAAAGAATGCACCTCAACATAAAAAGACCATATCAGCAATATCAGGTTAGCATAATCAAACTGACAAAATCATATTTCAACGTTGTCTACTAATATAAACATAACAACATTTTTCTGTGATATCCTATAATATGTTTGAAATCAATTTATGAATTTTTACTAAGCCTTTTTGTTTGTTCAGAGTTTAACATTTTCTCAGCAGCTAAGATCAGAAGAAGACAGGTTTTGATCAACAAGAATCAAAGTGTCATGGCACTGAAGAGGATGTCCGGGCATTGATTTTAGTCCTGCTGACCACATCTCACCTGATCCTGTATATACAGATTGTTAGCCTCATGAACCACATCTCACCTGATCCTGTATATACAGATTGTTAGCCTCGTGAACCATATCTCACCTGATCCTGTATATACAGATTGTTAGCCTCGTGAACCATATCTCACCTGATCCTGTATATATACAGATTGTTAGCCTTGTGAACCATATCTCACCTGATCCTGTATATACAGATTGTTTGCCTCGTGAACCATTTTATCAATATGGATCACATTGCAGAAGTCATGTTTCCACTCATTCTCGCTGATGAGCGTGACCACCATGAGCGCCTCCACCATCAGCTGGCGGTACTCTGGCTGGGGTATTCGATTCAGTGCTATCTCAACTCGCAGTGCGAATTTCAACTCTCCCGACGTCATCTACAAAGCAATTATATTCATAAATAGGAAACGGACAGGAACCTTCAGGATTTAAAGCAAATACAGCATTTGAATTATCATTCTTCACTGTAAAATTCAACATCATATGACCAAGAGTTTACCAGTTATTTCCAGCCCTTATCTTTATTTGGGTATCAATTTTTCCCAATCACTAAATTTTTCAAGAATTTGTTCAGTAGGAGCTGTGAGGTATCTTTCTGAATTAATTGCTCAAGAGAAATGTATGAGGACATGAATACGTACCTCCTTGGTGAGGTTCTGTGGTAAGTGCTCTCCCTCTACCGACACTCCAGAACTGAACTGCAAACAGTGAACATATTTATGCAATATTTTTAGATTTCATTTTTAGGATAAATAGCTCTACAAGAGTTTAAACCCTGAAAAGTGAAAAGGTCTTAAGATCTTGTCACTAAGGAAAGGAAAAACTGTCAGTTTAAATTTCAACCATTAGATGCCAGAAACACCATTTGTGAGGTCATATAAAAAACATTTTCAATAAGCTTCGGTTGAAATAGGCTTGATAGAAGTTGAGAAAAGATTGACGCCTATACAATCAGCATTAGTTATAAACATATATATATATAGTATCTTTCTGTTTAAAGCTTTCTCTAAGGAATACCTACTGTATTGAGGAAATGCCACACTCTGGGATAGAATCCCACAGGGACACGGTTCAGTGCCCCATCCAGTCTCCGTCTTCGGAGCCATTGACCTTGTCGATCCATCATGATATCTTCCTCCTCGGAACCATCAAACACAGACTGATTTAGGGACACTGAGGGTGGTCCAGATATAACCTGTCAAATTGTACAGCAGTGTACTGATTATTTCTATTCCAATAGGATTAAAATCACTCAATATATTCTCAAGCTAGTACGTAACCCTAGGTAAGATTAATATTCCTATAATTTGAACTTTGAACTGTTTCTTAAAATTAGATTTTGAATACTTTTTCACAATGTAATACATAATCTACACTAAAGCATTGTTTTAACAGAGGTGGGTCTTTGTGTTTCAAATTGGCTGTAAACTGGTATATCTGAATTTGGGGGAGTTTAGATACGGTAATCAAAATATGACCCTAGTTCACGAAATCAATTACTTCAACCTGTTTTTCTGTACAAGTTCCTCAAATCTGAATCACAGTGATATGCAATCAAGTTTTATTGTCAAAATTATATATATACCTAATTCATAAACAACTACAACCAATGTAACACCGGGTTGCTTAATCATCAGGATGCACAGCCTTTTGTGAAGCAGTTATAGTATTAAAAGATAGCCTAGCACAAGGTAATGTGTTCCTAACCCGTCACACAGCACCAAGATATATAGCTAAGCACAAGGTAATGTGTTCCTAACCCATCACACAAAGCACCAAGATATATAACTCCACCTTAAGGTTAAACAATTCTGTTAATAATTCTGTTAATAATTCTGCTAAAATATAATTTTTGTAGTTATAATGCTAGTTATAAATACAATACCGTTACCTCATATGTTACTTGTAAGTTGTTGTAACCTAAGACATGCACATATATATAATATAGAATATAATGTTTCAATCAAAATTCAAAAAGTCATCGTGCGTTATTCAGCAAATGAAGATAGGAAGGAAAAGTAGGAAAAAGAATCATACACAGGCCAAAATAAACAGTCAATAAAGCAGCACTGCATGTACAGTACAGTGACAAACACACTGGGGGGGGGGGGGAAGATACACGTAAAACAGCACTGCATGTACAGTGACAAACACACTGGGGGAAACAGTTGTAGCAGGAACAGATACATGTAAAACAGCACTGCATGTACAGTGACAGACACACTGGGGGGAAACAGTTGTAGCAGGATCAGATACAACGAGTTTAATATTCCATGCAGTTGTCAATCATACAATGGGAAACACAGCATACTGGTGTCAAAGTCGTCGAGACAGGATTAAAGATGCTATCATGTCAAGGACACCAAGAAAACCAATCTTTAGAATCATTTCACGTATCTGGAGAGTTCAGAAACCAACAGGAAGGTTATCTCAAATTACAGGTCAAGAAAAACCAGATTATTTATTTCGTCATACACCACATCAAAGTTTTAACTGTGTCGTCAGCCATAACAAGTCAAAAACCAAGTTAACTGTGTCGTCAGCCAGAGCAAGCCTTGTATCAAAATCTGAACCAGAAATGGCACAAAATACGCCTATCAGCTTACAATTAATAACATTTTTAACTACAAAACCAAAAAATAATTCTATAGAGTTTCTTTGAGATTCAACTTTAACGCATTTACCCCTTAAGACATATTTGAACTCTTCAAATTCAAAAATTGTAATAGTTCATTATGAAATTTCAGGGGTGAATGAGTAAATGTAGGTGTGAACTTGCTATTTTATGGTCAGGAATTGAATATCATTCTGAGAGTCACATTATAATGTGCTAATTGGTTAAAAAAATTGGTTAGAAATGAAATTCCTTCAAAATTATGAAACCATTTGAAATTTCTTTGAAACATCTCACAAAATTTCAGATGCATAAATCATCAGAGGGGGAATGAACCCTACCAGTATACACAAGACCTTGTTGGGAATTTGTGGATTGAAGAAACCTGTCAAAGAGGCATAACAATACGGTAGATGGTGATCATCCCACTCAACAGCAGGACTTACAGCACTCATCCTTCGGTCAGCCATCGAGGGAGAAACTAGGTCAGCACATACAGAGCTCCTCCGTCGCTCCATAAGGACAAACGGAGACAGAGCCTCCAAGCTACTAACACTACTCTTCCTCCTACTGATGTTGTGTGGAGCCTCCAGGAACAGGGCCCCTCCCGTTGATGTAGAACCAAAAACACTCTTGGCCTCCTGTCTCATTTTCAAGGTGTGCTTCTCATCTTTAAAACAACAAACCAACTCACTCAAGAACTGTTGAATGCCTCGACTCAGGAAGGTAGGGTTTGCAACAATTCCTACCCAGGCAACAACAATATCAGATGCACCTCGGTGTTACAAACCAAATCATGCCACAGGTGCCACAAATAGGTGCTCTTGGATCTTAGATAAAGATCCTAGTAATGGTGGGTTAATTCTGCACAAGTTCTGCTGTGGTGCCAATTCACCAGTGATGTCAAGATTCTGATATGTCAAACACATTGCAGGTCATCCTAACATTGGTGTCAGGACACTGAAGCTGTGCTATGGTAGTGATATTAGTAGTGACATAGGTCAGGGGAGACATGCAGGATATGCATACAGTGCCATCTACAAGTAGTGTCAGAGTGAGTACAACAAAGCCTGCCATCTACAAGTAGTGTCAGAGTGAGTACGACAAAGCATTGGGGGGTAACAGATACATCTGTCAAGTGGCCACTTGAACTGGAGGAGTCACCGTCTAACAAGAGGACTGAAAAGTCACAGGGGGCGGGGAGTTGTAAAGTCACAGGGGGCGGGGAGTTGTATCGTAATGTTGATACAACAATAGGTAAGCAACTACTGAGAAAGAAAACATGACAGGTTTGCAGCACTTAACATAACTACAGCAAAAAACAAAAGGTTAAATTAGTAACACTGAGTTCCTTGTGACAAAGATTCAACTTTTTTAAACACGATTGTAATCTAACATCAAAATTTACAAAAAGTCTGATCCCAGTATCACTATTTGAAAATGTCTAAAACTGCTAAATTTTAAGCAAGATGTGATTCTGAATACTTCCTGTGATATTTATTTTTAGCAATTAACAAAGTAACATCTGAATTTATTGAATGATAGTAGCCTATATATAGCTACTACCAATAGAAAATCATGTACATTATTACTAAACATTTTCTTCAGGTTGGTAAGTATGGATTATGAAAAGATTCCTGTAGCACAACCAAAAAGGGTTTATATGTAATAAAAATGTAAATTTTTAAATTTTCAAATAAGGAATATTATTGTTTAGATTAGAATACATGTAAAGACAGATAACTGAAATGTTTGAATACTCAGTCACCATCAGGTCTCTAGTTATTAATCCAAACTGCTCTAGTTTCTGTATGCTAAGTCTGAAGTCTCTAGTTATTAATCCAAACTGCTCTAGTTTCTGTATGCTAAGTCTGAAGTCTCTAGTTATTA
>JAUMHH010156355.1:0-12716 GCA_032359455.1 Chlamys rubida | reverse complement strand
ACAAATGTGGCTTCACAAGGTGACAGAAGAATCCCTCAATCAAAAGGAATGTATCGTGGACCCTAACAAGACAAATGTGGCTTCACAAGGTGACAGAAGAATCCCTCAATCAAAAGGAATGTATCGTGGACCCTAACAAGACAAATGGGGCTTCACAAGTCCAACAGTCTCCTGAACCACAAGTGCCACCAAGCATGATAGGAACTCTTTGGTTTGTTTGTGCTTTATGTCCTATCAACAGCTATGGTCATTTAAGGACGAGCCAGGATTTTGGCGTCAGAGGAAAACTGAATGTTCCGGCGATAAACCACCAGTACCTGGTGACTGCCCTTCATAGGCCTCGATGATGGAGGGCTAGTGATCGTAAATGGTCAGACATCTTAACCACTCCGCCATGATAAGAATACTGGATCATTAAAAAGTAACTTTACGTATAATACTACACAATTGAACATTTACTTGAAAGGCAGTAGTCAATGTACACAATATATACAAATAAATATAAAACGTATAGTCTATATATTTGATGATAACCTCTGATGACGTCAGTTACTTGCATGATGGACAATCTATTCAAAATAAATCGACATCAATGATAAAATAGTCATGTTGTATATAAATATATACAATAATACATGCGTCAACTACACATGACATACATTATTTTTACACGGAATCTGTACCAACATTTATTGTGATTTACATACATCCTACATACACATGTATATTGTAGCTAGACACAGACAGTAATACCAGCCAGACGTTTGTTTGAACCCGGAACTCTTTTAACTCTAATATCTTATCAACTAATCATAGAGACTCGACATAATCCATATCAGCTACGTTACTTCATCACACGCTTTCCACCCCTAAAACATATATACGACTTCATATCACCTTCTGTTTGTATTTTGTTGGGTTAAAAGTGCAATAAGTGTAGAAATATCAAAGGGGTCAAAAATATTGAATCCCAAACAAGATGAACACCCCTATGAACTCCAAAACCAGACGGGTACTTCACCAACTCCCAGACCAGACAAACATCTTATTTATAACTCTTAAGTCTTTTGAACTCTGGACTGACAATCTACGAAATATCAGACTTAACCAATTCTCAACGCACTATCTGCCAAATGCCCTTCGAAAGGGCAAGCTACCAACCAATTCCTAGACATTTCTAATCCTATACGGACAGCCTACCAACTCCTATACCCTACGAACCCTAGACGGACAGCCAACCAACTCATAGACCTTACGAACCCTAGACAAAAAGCCTTCCAACTCATAGACCTTAGGAACAGCCTACCAACTCATAGACCTTACGAACAGCCTACCAACTCATAGACCTTACAAACCCTAGACGAACAGCCTACCAACTCATAGACCTTACGAACCCTAGACAGACGGCCTGCCGACTCTTATACCTTACGATCATCATCATCTTTTCATTTCAATAAAGTTTATTCAAGATGGTACATGAATGGGATAGAACAACAGTCTATGTCTTTATAAGTTCTCTCTTAAAACATCATCGACGTCGTCGTCGTCATCATCATCACCATTAAAGTACATAAACCAAAACGCAATTAACACAACGTGACGTGTATAATCTTATCAGAAGGTTGAAAACATAAACACTTTTTGTAAGGTGAAGTTTTATTCATACAACATTACGTTAATTACCTTCAATAATGAGTATTACTAACTAATTCATTTCAATTAAATCGCTCATTGATTCAATTTCTATAAAGGCAGATTGCTTATACCATCTCCAAGACCTTACAAAATATCGACGGACATTCTACCAGTTGACGTGGTTATCCACACCTTCCAAGTCTGCCAAAACAGACATTGTCTATGAATGCAACATGTCATATAAGCCCTTTCTTCAGACGTAGTCGTATTGGTAAAATCATGATTATGTGACTTTAGTATAACTATTAACATGATTAATAAAGTAGTGTACGAAATTGAGGAATATTAGATATTGCACTGTGTGGTCTTTGGGAAAAAACTAGATTAAACATCCAACAAAATATTAAAGTCTATGAAAGAGAAAGCAAATGGTAAATACATGTAGCTGTTTAAACTGAAATCAAATTGAATATGAAATATAAAATATATTTGCAAGCCAAGCTGCCGGTGTTCTGGATGAATCTTTTCTGTGACAGGTTTATGTCGAAATTTATAAGCGAACAGTAATAGATCTAGAGGATTCGACTACTACCTGGTAAAGTACAGGGACCTTATACAAAATTATACATTTAATTTTTCAATGTTTCATTTGATTCATATGGAATCTGAAAACATGTCTGGCAATAGCATTAAACAATCTCCATCAATCAAACAGATGAAAGTTACACAATTTGTGTCGTCATAACTAATTGTTTTCAATGCAAGATAAGTTTCACATTACAGCTGTTTTCCCACTGGAGCGGATATTTTATAATTACTCGTACATTGCTTCTGGTATCTTAGCTATCGTACAACATAATTCAATTTAAGATCTTCTTCATTTAATTCCCCTGAGCTAAGTCATATGTCATATAACGGTTTGAAGGAAACTGAGTTCAAATTAAAACATTATGTAATTAGAAACCCAAAGAGTACAAAAAAATGCCTTAGCGCAAAAAATATTAATTAATAAAAGCGACACATTCAGCTTAAAGGAAATGTTCAACGTTGTCCTGTAATGCAAAATTTGCCAAGTGCATTTTTGTCACAGATACGTAAAAAATAGCTAATTGTCAGCTTAGGCTCAAAAATAGATATCAAATCGGCGGCATTTAGGCTTTATATACATCGTACGTGTCAAATCCATTCATAACTCAAACGCTAATCAAATTAAAGTTTACACTTGAGGTAAGTATGCAGCATGACTGCACGTTCATTAATTCTGATGTCATACACATGTTCCTAGGTCACAAATAATGATGCAATATGAGTAATATATTTTCTCTGACTTTGCTACTAATTGATCCTTTCAGACAAAACATGACGAATTCATTGCCCATCCATTAACTCTTTAGTAATAGGATATCAGCCTCCAATGCTGTTGTAGTTTTAACGTCACAGTTGATTCGTTACTCCAATGTCTTTTCCATTTTCGGGAAAGATAGTGTCCGTTTAAATCTTCGTTACGTTATACGGTTTTTCGTAAAGACACAAAGTGTCCCAGACTTCAGGAGTCGAACCCGCTAACTAGAGGTCTGTCTTAACAGCTGGCCGTTTTTAGGGATGGATAAGATTTGACAAGAGACATCATGGCGAACAAATGGTGATGATGGAACAGTTTACAGGGTTTCCTCTCCGGTTTATAAGATCTCCCCTTTTAAATATCACTATGATTGGTGTTGCTCTTTTTTGCCAATTCGCGCAGACAATAGAGCTTTCTAATTTTATTGATATGTAACGTTTTTCCGGATAAAATACATATTGGATTTGGAGCCATAGTGACATCAACACAATGCTATATGACATTTGACCTCTAAGAAGGGGGAAGAAGCAATTAAAGGGTGACAAACACTCAAAAGAAAAAAAGGAAGATAAAGGCAATATCTTTAATCGGGATTTCAAAAAGTTTCCCCCATAAAACTTGATATTTTTTGGATATAATTTCCTTCCGTCAGATGCAATTCTAATGTAGGATATACTGTAGGCATGCATATTGAAAGCAATTATCATATTGCAATTTATTGCAATCTTAGGGAGTATTGCACTACATGACAATATAATGTATGCCTAGAAATTATGATTTAATAAACAGATATGAAAAGGGAGCATCAGTTCAAAAAAAAAAAAAAGGAAAATTATTATTTTTATAGTTTTGATTTATATTTATATTATGTTGATATACGAACATTGCAAGATTATTTGCATCGCAATAGTATTGCCCACCTTTAGAAAATAGGGGTCAACAGAAACTGATCCTGGCGTAAAATATTCATCATTAAAACTTGCTAATAGGAAATAGTTGAGTCTTCTCTCTGTGAGAATTAATTAAACAATTCCCTAGTATTAGTAATAATTATAAATCATTTATTTTCTTGTCAGAAACCAAGTGCAAATAACCTGAAAAATCGCAGTGATTTAGAACTGTTGAATCAGTTTTGATTGTCAGTCAACTGTCTCAACGTTTTCAAGACCAATTAAAAACAGATTTGATTCCCTGTTTATATCCACCCCCTCGAATAAAAATCAACAAAAAGCTATAAAAATTAGCAGACTTAAAGGAGATGCGTCTACTTTACCAAAATTACTATTTTGATAAATAATTGTACGGCTTTGACCTCGCGCGGAGTTATTTTTCACGTTTTAGTGGGAAATATTAATTCGCATAGTGTTGAATTTGCGTGAAAAATGACACGTCGCTAATAAGAACTTAATCCTTATACAGCGTCCTATTTTACAAAGTCCACACGTCAATCATGGTCGGTAGAAACGAGTGCCAACATCACATAAATCATAAAATCAACAGAGTATAAGTAATTTGTTGAAAGAAGTGTGTATTTTTATCGTCACTGCAATCTCGGCACGAGGAAAAGCGTTAGAATCGCTCGTAAAACCACCAACATTAAATGATATCAAAAGATTGACTGAACTCCAGACTAGTATCATTTCTGTGTAATTGCCAAAGTTGTAGGCCCATTGTGATAATTTTATGTTATGTCTATCCAAAATAACGTCTTTGTGTCGGTTCGAATTAAAAGGGGGCGTTGGATTGATTGCACCGTCCGTAAATGTACTTGAATTAGAGGGAGGGAGCTAGATTGATTGCACAGTCCGAAGTGTACTTGGATTCGAAGTTAATTAAGCGGTAAATAAGAAAGTTGAAAGAGGTGGTTCTACGATGCGTACCAGCCAACTCCGATTCGTGCTCAGGGATTCTGTACGGTACAGGGTTTGATCCTGTTAGTGGTAAAGAGTGGCGATTTTTCTCAGCTGATTGCCAATAATATAAAGGCTCTTGCATACCTCATATATTGCACAAACGCTTTGATTTCTTTGTGAGGACCTAATCTACGCGGAATCCGAACCGTCTGCCGAGATCTAACACGCATCATTGAACAGCATCCGTCTGCTATCGACAAGACGAATTCTTTCAATATTCTACTCTCTGTCTTAATTAAAACACGAAGATAATTTGTTTATGTATTCTTTGAAATATCTTATTTTTGGTATATTTCGTTGTTTCTGTCGGCTTTCAATTTTCACCAAAAAAATTTACTGTATAAACGTTGAAATATCTTCTTGTTTTATTGTCATCGTGCGACACCATCAAACATTGAATGGGAAAGAATGAATAGGAATTTGAGATGATTAGACGATTGGAGAAACAATAGGCCAAATTCGTCATTGGAAATCTGTTTGGACGACCAACTTAAAGGACAAAAACCTATCAAGGTGAAAAACAAACTAAAACATCAAACGTAGAGCTATAAATCGATGTCAAACTAAATCATCGAAAAAATACATTAACTGTAAGAATTTGGAGGTATTTTTGTATCAGTACAATCCCCGATATATTATGACATTGTTTACCTAATGTGTCATATAGAAAATCATTTCAATCATTAGAAGAAAAAACAGACCCTAGACAGGTTACAATTTTTTCAGTAAATACCATTGCCAGGCACGGATTACATCAACAAGTATAATTGATAGATTATTTGAATGAAAAAATAATTGATATATCATCAAAAAATATGTTTGTGGAAAGTTATATGTTAATAATATATCCTTGACGATCCCGGATGAGTACATATACTGTCATCTACGAGGAGCATTTATTACCAAACTATTGAACCGTATTATAACAATAATGACAAATCACCTATCGAAATATTTATATACGCACGTGAAATTGATAAATTGTCGAGCAGACGACAACTGATTTGGGCGGGAAGCATATATTTTGTTAATTAATACTGTAACCGATTATAGTAGATCACGTCTCGGAGAAATCGAACAAGTGTCACGTGTTTAAGACCACTGCACAGTTTCTAGGTGGTGAGATCCGTCATAGTTATCATTGTCGGCCATTCGAGGACATTATCCCTATAGCCACGGGACAAACAGGTGATCCTTTATTGGCAGACATATTAATTTACTGCAGTGTATTAGCGTGATAATGTTAGGTATTTCTCCGCCGGGTTTGTATACATGTACGTTAACATGTGTCTTTATCACTAGCTAGAGGGCCGTATATACCTTACCTGTCAGCAATCACACCTGACGCTATAAACATGTCCACTTGTTTATTTATTTATTTTCTCCCTAGATTTGATATCTATATGTTTTACCTATGCCACATGTCTACATGTATAACAAGAGGTCAAGTATACACATAGAAGATGCAAACAGCTTTGTAAACAATGCAAAATACAAAAATTACAAATATATCATACGACAGGAAATATGTTCTCAGACATTTCAGCAATTTTAAACTGTTTGTAATAAACCGACTGACCTTTGTTAACACCACAATACAGATATAGAAAACTAAATATTCTACATACAAGATTAAGACATGCCTGTACTTCTTTAAAAATTGATCAATATAATTATGGTAAACAGTATAGAAAGTCCGTCTTGCGCATGTGGAAGTCAGTATGAAAATTCCTTTCACTATTTTTTCGAGTGAAATCAACACGAAAAAGAAAGGCGATTGTTATTACATTCATTATCTGTAATTGTATTATAATATTAGTTTTGCTATTGAATGGCAGTCCAAATGTGTCTCTTGGAGAAAACATTCGTGTATTTAAAACAGTACGAAGTTTATTAAAGACAGTGGTAGGTTCTAGACTCTCTCCTCCTACTCTATTTTCTCTCTTCTCTTCGTTCTTTTTCCACTCTCATTGATGTTTTGTGTTAATTTTATTGTTGGTGTTGCCATGTATATTGTGTAAAATACTTCTGGGAGAAGGCTTCATAAGTTGGGATAACTTGTGCCTAATCCCATTGTAAACTGCAATAAAGTTTGTTTAAATCAAACAAAATATTCCGTTCATTTGAAATAATTTTGCTTTGCATAATATCCAGGAGCTATACAATGTTTCTTTAAGCCAGACATGTTGTTGATCAACGTTATATAAATAATGGAATTCATCAAACACAAAGGTAATACACATCACTGAAATAGACAGCTGCATAAGTGGCATCGTTATTATTGACCAAAATCTACATATTCCTAGTACCATAACAATATTGAAACAAGAGCTATTTTCACAACAGTAATAATTTCACTGTTATGCTATTTCCAAACCAGTCATATTTTCAGTTGTTATATTTTAACAGTAGTGTTATTATTTCTGGGAGAGTTACATTTTCAAATCAAATAACACTACAGATTAACAACCACGAACAGCATATTTACAAAAGTGTGATGCTATAATGTTACGTGAAGATAACACTTTAATAAGTCAGCTTTACCTTACAAAACTGCACATCACCTTTTTTTGCAAGATATTACCTTCGAGGTTAATTTGCGAGGAGACTTTTGAAAAAATATTTGAATTAAAACCTCTCAATCGCAAAGCGAAAAACATACAGTTTGTGAATAAAAAAACTTATTTTTACCATTAGAAAAATTACGGAAATAACAAAAGTACTTTAAATAAAATGTCAACGATTTGAAACAATAAAATGCTGACATAGTTGATTCTATATGATATATAAATTTTCTCTAAATTCCGAACATAAGACGTCTTACTATTGCGAGCCTTTAATCACTATACATTACACATGTTGAATTATATTACATCCAATCTTATTATTAAAGACATTTTATCTACGTTTTTGATAACAAAGCTGTAGTTTGGTAACCTCGGTACAGGTAATGCTCTTATCAAAAATAGTATATCACATTGTGTGAGACCTATATCTACAGTTGTTGGTCATATATACCGCAAAATAATTTCAATAAACCGTACACAGATCAACTCGTTAAGTGTGATATCAATAACATATATATTCAAACCAGATACGTTCCTTCAACCTTGACACCAATTAGCATTAATGTGACATATTAATTAGGTGAGTGGCTAGCCGACCGTGCTGTCCGATGTCGACCGTGACTTACGGGGTCGGACAGGTTAGCATGCCTGGACTACATTGATCACCTTAGTATGTCGTTGATTTATGTCCGCGTTAGAACAGAGCTTTTTATCACTATCCCAAACGTTTTGTAAATTTCAATCAGCCAATTACAGGGTTCCTTCTGTAGCTTCAAACCCAATATACAACGTACATATTAATCTTCCTAGATCTAATCTCGATATATTCGCGGTCACCAAAGATAGCACGAATTTAAATACCAATTGAATAGCAATATGAATGAATAAAAACAGAAGAAAACCTGTTAACCCTTTGATTACCGAATAATTGGGATAAAACATTTTTGTAAAATAAATCCAATTTCCAAATGTGAAAGCACTCTCATGAGCGAAACTTTTTCACCTGCAATGTTGCGCAAAATTGAATCCCCGCGAATTAGTTCTAATCGGGAAAACCACGAAATATTAGCCCGCGAGACCAATCTAGATAACATTTTGATTTAATCTAAAAGATAAGTTGGTTTGTTTATTTCGGCTGAAATTGTATCTTGTATCTGTTCCTAAATATTTGATTTTAAGGTTATCATTTTGTTCAAGAGAATATTTTCTTATTGCTGAATTTATGTATGTAAGTTACTGTAAATAACTGACATTTCGGGAGACACACATTTTTACATTATATCAAGAAGGGCGTTGCTTTAGTGAATTCAAGTACTAACGAATATAACTTAAAAGCAAAACTGCCATAATTCGTACACGTAAATGTGTTTCGTACCTTTCTGTCATAGCCGAACAACACAGGCAAAAAACCAACTTGTACAGTACGGTTGGGATTAGACAGTTTCCCTTAATTAACCTTTCCACTTTATTTGGAAAAAGGGTAATGCGAGGGACATTTCTATGATTATATAAAACATATCAGCAGTAGCTAGGACACCTTTTTTTTACGATTATTCAGTAATTTGACAATGCTTAGTTTACTCATTTAAACAAGTTCACCGAATCGCCCCAGGAAAACTAAAACAAATCTTATGATTGCAAGCATGCAAATTCCTCGATCCATAGGATACAAACAGTGGTAGTGCACAAGGAAAGTTTTAATTACTTATTATACATATACACAAATAGTTGTCAAGAGATTGTGTGAAACGTTTTGGGACGATTTGACGAGTTTAGTAAAATATGAGATGGCTTGTAAGATATATCAAGATTTAAATAAACATAACATGAATAATATTATTTCATAAATCTAAATGAGTTGAATAATATTTCTTCCACTGGTGTATATTACCAGAGTATCATATTTATACAAGTCGCTTTAAGACAATTCACATGACGAAATAAATGCAATGAAATATACCAAAGCGTTAAAAAGGACAAAATAGAAACCCAGTGTACGAAAAGATAATAATGTAAAGCGAAGATACACCAAAACGAAATGAATTCCTTCATGAATCAAAATACACAGCAGACAGCGAGAAACATGTGAGCCTATTTACTAAACATCAGATTGCATCCACATAACTTGAAGTTCCTTCTTTCAAAAATCATTTAAAGATGTATACTACACTCCATATCATACATCTTATACATATATGTACCTGTGGTTTGCGTTTGAGTGAGCTCCCTTGAATCACTTTCTGTTAGAGTTACATAAGTATCACAAATGCGTGCATATTTGTTTCCTTTATTTGATGATCAAAGTATATTTTACCATTTTGAACAAATACAGAGTTCATGGTGAAGAACTGTTTTGAAAAACGAGACGCATGACACCGATAGGAAGCATACCCCTTAATAGTTAAGAAGCGTGTCCCTCACAAGTTTTATCATAAGGGTGATGTAAACCAGATTGGGAGAGTCAAGGTTTGGACTGTTAGTATTCTCGCTGCCCCAAATTTATATTACATTTACAGAGAAAAAATACAGAATTTTATCATTATATTAGCTTCTAACATGCTTGTTTAAATTGATGTTAGACTCTGAATTTAAAATAACTTAGACACTTTACTTCTCATTCACAGGACGTAAGTGTATAGACGTGTGTATTCACAGGAAAACGAGAAGCTAGTTTTGACATTTAACAGATGAAATTTAGATGTTAAAATTTAATGAGGTATATCGTAAATGTTATCAACCACGGCCCGAAGTGGTACGAGATCTGATCACTGCTTTAAGTGGTGCTGGCCTTTTTTACTCGCTCTTGCCAAAAAAAATGATATGATGCATTCAAAATTATCAGAGCAAGGTGAAAGTGAAAAATTCATTGATAATTTAGACTGAAATATCTTGTTAGTATCAGAATATATGTATATACATCGGTACATAAGCCATGAATAGGGTAGGACAACGTGATATACACACACTGTAACACATTGTATATCTATTATTCGTATTCACAGTGTTACAAATGGACAGGTTTAAATATTGTAACTGCGGTAATAAAACTATTTTTTAAAAATATACAACTTAATTTCTTCATTTACCATTCATACTACGACCTTCAGTAGGGTAAAAAGTCGATTTATAATATTCCATTCGTTACATTGTTGTTGATAGGTGATATGTAACATATGAGGTGTGCGGTAGGCGGTGGTGATATAGAAATTACACAGAATACATGCAGTGACGTGAATAAGTGAAATAAAAAAAACTGCATTAGTAAACAAAGAAAGTATAAAAAAAAGACAAGGCGAACAATCAACAATGGAAACCAATTTTAAGACATCGAAGGAAAAGGAGATACCATGCACCTGTATAACAATTGAAGGTAACACTATGTCCTCCAGAATAGTAATAGTTTATAGCACCACATATAGCACCCGTCGTGATCTTTGATGGAGGCATGCTATAACACAGGGACTTGAGTTTAACGTTAGAAAATAAAACAAAAAACAAAAACAAAAACAAACAAAAACAAAAAAACTAAGGGCCGGTCCGGAGCCTGATACCTGGTACCTGAACCTAACTCTGATATTTCTTTTTATATTATATCAATATTGATATAACCCATCAGGTTCGGGCTGGGTCATTTATCTTCTTTTTTTTAGTTCCTTTCTTATGGCTAAGCACAAGTAACTGTGACTGTTTTAAGGATTAGCGTTTAAAGTGGGACCTCATTTCTAAAATGATTTGTGCTGAATTACCGAGATCTTAGACACTTTATACAGCTTCTTGTGGAATGGCAGAGGAACCACAGATAAGGGTAGATGAACGTTATTTGGCCGCCATTCATTCTTTTTATAAATTCTTAATTTTCAATGTTAGGCTGCTGGAAGGGAGGAAACTCTTAGAGTATTCCTAGTTTTTTGGTACCAGTAAAGTTTAAAGGGAGATAACTTTTATCAACACACACTATTGATTAAGTGCCTCATCGTAAATATAAGTATTCAATACTGTGATATCATGAACAGTACAATAAAAGGTAGCCAATGTAGCTCTAGTAGACTCTATTGTGTATTGAGCTGGACGTGTCCATTATGGTCAACAGTGGTGAAAAGGTTAATGTCAATTACTTACTTTTCAGGAATTATTCCATACTGAAACAATCGACATCAACACTAGTTTAAATATTATGGATTTAAAATTTTGATCTTTAAATTTCGAATGCAATTTATTTCGTAAATTCTCTGTGGAATGCTACTCATTCTGACAGATGAATCCAAAGATATATAGTTATCTACTTAAATGTATAATAAGACATTTTCAAACAGAATTTACAAATGACTTAAATAACTCTTCATTAAAGTTAGTATGTAAGTCTAGTCGGGGGTTCAAGGCTAGTGATAACTTGTTCAATTAATTTGGTAATTGGTTACATTTCTCTTCGGCGTCAAATAAATTTACAAAAGTAAAAAATGCTCTGCCTTGTGTTCACTGCATTTGTAAACCTTAAACATTTTGGCTCGCTGATGAGATTTTATAATAAAAAGCATGCATGTATGGGCACTACATTTGATTACATGTGATACTTTTTTTGTTATTAAATGACATGCCAAAAATCTCCTGTGACAACTTTGTTCTATCACGACAATTAACTTCAACGAAGACAGTAAGCAAAAATTTAGGTAATACTGTCAATCAAACATTTTAAAGAATTTTTTTGCGTGGTTTTTCAAATATATTCGTGCGCTTTTAATTCGCGAAGAAAAGAACAACATCAGCTGTATATGTCAATTGTGTCATTGTATAACGTGAATGTAAACGGCAAAAACAAGGAGATTCAAGATAGCTGAACATCTAAGTGACTAGTCAAATAAATTTTACATATCCAATTCTTAGAGTAGATGCAAACTGCCAAATTCTCAGCATTGTCCCAATATTCCACAAGTACATCCGAGATAGTACGGCTCAACTAAGGTTTTTTTTGCAGCCCCTTCTGTCTCAACAGTAGATTAGACCAATTTGGATTTCCAACCTTTTGGCCCCTAGCATCACCAAGGAGTCCTGAAAGGACGAAACAGCTGTAAGTTATTCTGCATACTGTATCTATTACCAAACTTTTAAAAAGAAGACAGGAATTATGTCGAATTTAAGAATTAGCATTAGTAAATATGGTGAAAATATAAGTTTTATTAACCCTTTCACCACTGTAGACCATAATGGACTCATCCATATCAATGCATGGTAGAGTCTACAAAAGTTACATAGGGGTGAAAG
>JAUMHH010156344.1:3117-18347 GCA_032359455.1 Chlamys rubida | reverse complement strand
GTGACCTTGTAATTGGATCAAGGTCATTTTAATGAGGAAAGTTTATAGCACTTGATCCATCCCAGGTACCTACTGGCCAAATATCATGACCCTTGGCCTGATGGAACTTGAGAAGAAGATTGTTAAAGCTTTTAACCCATGTTGACCTTTGACCCCTGATTAGCACTTAAAGTTGATCGTTGACCTCATTACTGTAATAAAAAAACAAATTGCACTGCTGGTCTACATAACATACCCAAGTGTCATGACTCTAGTCCAAATGGTTCTTAGGATATCGTTGTTTGAAGTTTTTAACATATTTGACCTCTGTGACCTTAACAGTAGGTCATGGTCATTTTAATGAGGACACTTTATAGCACTCCAACCCAGGTGCCTACTGGCCAAATATCATGACCCTAGGTCCTCCAGTTCTTCAGAAGAAGTCGTTCAAATGAAAAAGTTGACGGACGGACGACTGTGGATGTGTATTTGATTGTCAATGTTACGGCAAGGTAAAACCTGAAAACCCTTTATTGAAAGTAGACCCATATAAATAAACTATATATGTCACTGCTTAGCTTACAGCCTATCAGGATAGGATTTTGAAGATCTTTTTTCTGGATAGGATTTCTTTAAAAACATTCTGTAGACAGAAAAACATGTAAAAATGATAATCATTGTGCAGGTTAATTTATTTGAACTGTACTCACTGCACTGTGTGATGTCAGAAAATCTGAAAGTCTATATATTCACAATAAAAACATAGCAATCTCGGCAACAATATTCCAATATAACATCTAAACTGATAATTCACACTTATTTCAATTCAAAATAATCTGAGAAAGCCCAAATTTCTATTCAATGTTCACAAATTATATGTAAGTTTATAATCTGTAATTGAAGTGGCTGTGAATAATGTATGGTGTTGAATTTAATTTCTGAAATACAATAACTTGATTGAACATGATCATACATAGAGATAAATCTACTATTCAAAATGTCCAAATATACCATATTTATCATAATTAAATCACCTCTAGGGACTGTACATTAGGGCAGTCAGGAGGGTAGAACAAAATGGGGTAATTTATATTACAGTTACTTTAAAAAAAATATCTTATGTGTATTACCGGTAAGTCCTATCTGTTATAATAAAGTAACATTTGAAATATCAAATGAACTGAAACAAATTTTAAATAATTGTTGTAATTTTTGAAACCATGGGGGTACTTACCTGAATAAATTGGGTATGCAAATATTGTAGGTATAATGTAAGGGCCATTTTAGAGTACACCATTATACATATATATGTATACATGTCCAATTTACCTCAGTAGGGGACCTCACGTATACAGAGTAATAGCAACAGATATATTTTCATGTTGGAATAACTGCCCTTAATTTATATAATATACTGGGGGTACTACATACATGTATATTACCACATGCAGCAGGTATATATCAAAAACAGAGTTAATGAAATGTATAAATTATGTTTTCTTCAAAACTTTTTTTGATGCAGTGTAAATATTTGACAATTTTTTGTATTTTTCTATCTCTACCCTATAATATAATTTTGCAGAGTAATCCAGATTTTAAATTATTGAAGACAAAATTACACTTCATTTATTGAATCTTGACTGGTGAATATCAATGAGTTCTGGCTGAATATCTGTATTTGAATGTGCAGATCAAAGGTTTCACATGAAATGACATGGTATAAGTTTCAATTACAGCAAGTGCCAGTAATTGAAATGTCGCACACCCAACGCAAACCATGGACTACACCTATTTTTAAGTTTGATTAAGCACAAACAGATGTAATTTAAGAACATTTGAATTACATGACAGAATTCAGTATTGAATTTGAGTGAAATAGATATCCCTTTAGAGATGATATTGTCGACCAGTTATATGAATTTATTGATAAGTTAATGTAGAGTCTGTCAACTACATGTACACTGTACCTGCTTTATGTACTGATATCCACTATGTTTATGTGACTTTGAATAATCAAACAGGATTTATTTATGTAACCATGGTAACCATCCCTGATGTATTTTATGAATTTTTTATCATAAGATTTTTAGCCATGCCTATAATACAACCATCATGGTAACAATATCTTATGTGTTTGTAATATATTACCATGGTAACCATACATGATATATTTATGCAACCATGACAACAAAATATTGGTAATCTTTATATGTAAATTAATGAATTCATGTAAATCCTATCCAAAGTGTTTGTACCTAATGACAACCATGCATGATGTATTTTTAATGAAATCCTACAGAATTCTCATCATATGTACATCATACTGTTATTCAAGATTAATAACCAGACACCAGAGTAAGTAACATTAATGAACTTTGTGGTGAATTTTAAGAGCATCTATTATACATATACATAGTTATAGAAAATGTTTATTCAAAATAGATGATGATTAAGGCCCGGGTGATTACAAACCTGCCTTAAATCATGGATTGATAAAACAAGTTAAAAACTGATGAGACAATCTTCAGTGATAAGTATAGGCCTCCGAAGTGTATTATAACCTGTAGTGTTGACAGTTGGGATAAGTGACCCTCCTTAATATATTTCCTGATATATCACACCGATCTTCAAACAGATGTCTACTGTGAGGGTAGTTTGCAGAACACTTTATAATCTATAAACATGTTTTCTTCAGGTTAATATTTATCAAAGCAGTTAGAAGTGTCTGTTTGACTGTACCTTACTCAAACAAAATTTGCTTGATATGTGTTGGAATAGGCTCCTGCAAATCCATTAGATCCTATAAGTATACATTGGTCTGAGGTCTGTCACGTCAGACAGTTGCTGACCTTAGTGATATATAGAGCCCAGTACAGAGTAAGGTGGTCAGATTCTTCAACCTGTGTCCAGTCGTCTGGGGATTTGTTGACATATTATACGTCTCTGACTCCTGAATATTGAGCATTAATGTGTGTGCTTTCTCTCTCAGAAATCATTGTCAACATTTACCCAGGGGAGATAATCCACTACATTTACAAACATCCCTGTACAGCTACCATCCATCAGTTTCTCCCCCTAACAACTGTCACTATGGAGTGTATTAACAGATCATCATAAAGGATCAACACCACCTAGAACTTTCCCATAAATGTTTATTTTTATATCCTTTAATTCTATTTATAATACACTTTTTCATTGGTTACTTTGTTATAGTGATTCAGACAGAAAAGTGAAGAACATTTTGATGTGGTCATTGAGTCACGTTAAGTTACTACATTTTTAGCAAAACTACATTGGTCATCTGCATGGTCATGTGTTAATTAAGAGATCACCTGCAACTTATCATTGATGAAACATTGCTGACCAAAGACATATTATTTGACTTCTGAGATCCAAACAGAATACATGTATTGGAATTGAGACTGAAATGAACTTGTTTCCGGCAATTGGTAACTAATATAGTTATTTGAAGGAGAAAGTAGTTTTACGTCTGGGGAATTGGAAACACAGCCTCTGATTGGTCATTATCAAAATTAATTAGCCAATGATAAAGAAGCTTTTTAGTATTTAAATACAGTTATAAGGATTAGACTATACATTTAAATGATAGATAGGTCTATGATTAATGATGAATAAACTGATAACCGAAGAACACTTTTCACTTAGGCTGGATAAATTAAATTGGTCTATAGAAAAATAGACATTACATTTTAACAAAGTGTACTCGATCCATCAATAAACTGCTTCACAGTTTATTCAAATGCACTCCTGTTTATCTATCCATCTATAGACTAATCTAATTTGTACTTTGGTTGAACCTTTTATCCATCGATACTCACAGACGAACATATTATCTAATTCCTTAATTGAGATGGTAACTTTAAATTCTTGTAAGAAATCTCTTATAAGATCCAAACTTCAATCCAGGAACACATTCAAACTGAGGAGCTATAATTAGACTGAAATATACGTAAAAGGAGTAAAAATGTAAAAAAAATCAGGGAGGATTATCAGTGCGTTTGAATGCATGTAGAGCGTTACTGTTGACAAGAAATCTCAAATGTCCCTACACATGTATTGGTCATTCAATTAAAATATTACATCCAAACATTAACGGTAACAGGTCAATGTCAGAAATATGTATGAGTTTTTTTAGATAAATTTCTATCTTCATCACAGAAATATTTCTGATCACTTGCAATCCAATATCTTTACCACAAGATAAGAATTATTGCCAAGACATGTATAAGAACACACAGGTCCTGAGCTCCATGGAGACTGTATTAATATTGTATTCTTTTACGTACTGTTATCTACAAGAGGATGACATATTTATTTAGGAGAGATAATCCTATAGAACAACAGGAAAACTCAGTGTGACCCACGATGAGTCTGTCTCAGGTCACCAATGACAACCATGTCTCAAGGACACCTGGTTAGTAAACCAACCCATGGTTGCTGCTTCCTGTTATTGACCTGCGCCTTGTGGCCCACATCAACACCAAACAGTTACTCATGTTTATTTATAGATTAATACTCTATTACATTTAATCAGCACATAGTACTTTTTTTAACACATTCAATAGAGCTTTTCAAAAAGCCATTAATGCACTTAGCAAGAAAGAAACATGAATTTCATTAAATCAGAATTTCAGCAGTGATTAGTTTATTAAACATTATCATATAAAACAAAATGGAACAAGTTTGATTAATTCATCTTTTATCATGTTTGCATCACAAATTGATCACATTTTACTAGAAAAATGGTAAGATCTGATGGTTCCTACATCAAAGGCATCTCACCACATTATTCCCAATACAATTTCTTAGTTTTGCTGAAGTATTTAATGAGATTGGATCTAAACCTATGAATAGTTTTAATTAATTGAAACATCAAACACTTACCTATAATCTACCTAATTGAATCTCTAAGCGAAAGCAGTGCTGATTCACTTTGAAATTAACATCTATGTACATTACAAGCTTGACTTGACCAAAACATTCACAAATATGTTGATTTGAAAACTGAGTTCAATTGATTTAATCTTTCTAATCAAACATTTTTAAGAAACAATTAATGTTTAAAGTATATCTGTGGCATGTTATTGCACCAAGCTTCTAAGGCTGACTCAGAGGTGATACATTATTTCAGCACTGTTTAAACTATACTGACTTACAATACCATGCTAAAAGTTTCTTTTCACTTCAATTTGTTTCAAATGAAAAGAACGGAACAATTTTAACTGAAAGATTGTTTTGTCACAATAAATTGATACTGTAGATAATGGAGCACTAAACGATGATTGTGCTAAGTATATATATATGTGTGGGGGTGCTTACAGTACCAGCTATTATAATGTCAGGGTAATATTAACAACATTTATGATTCTTGTGTACAGAAACTGCTAGCTGAGCTGATAGAGACACTTTAGTGAGGACCATAAATGGTCAGCCAGCATTGTGGGAGCTAGAGCTCAATCAGCCCGAATTTTAAACCCTAGTTTTCATTTGATCTTTATTTATTGTTTCAGTTGTGTATTAAAGGCGCCACAGACTGTCCTTACTGGGGCATATTGTCCAGGGCTGTGTCATAGACTGTCCTAACTGAGGGAGATTGTCCAGGGTATCGTCACAGACTGTCCTAACTGAGGAAGATTGTCCAGGGCTGTGTCATAGACTGTCCTAACTGGGACAGATTGTCCAGGGTATCGTCACAGACTGTCCTAGCTGAGGAAGATTGTCCAGGGCTGTGTCATAGACTGTCCTAACTGGGGCAGATTGTCCAGGGTATCGTCACAGATTGTCCTAACTGAGGGAGATTGTCCAGGGTATCGTCACAGATTGTCCTAACTGAGGGAGATTGTCCAGGGCTTTGTCACAGACTGTCCTAACTGGTGGAGATTGTCCAGAGTTTCATCACAGACTGTCCTAACTGGGGGAGATTGTCTAGGGTTTCATCACAGACTGTCCTAACTGGGGGAGATTATCCAGGGTTTCATCAGACTGTCCTAACTGGGGGAGATTGTCTACAGTTTAATCACAGACTGTCCTAACTGGGGGAGATTATCCAGGGTTTCATCACAGACTGTCCTAACTGGGGGAGATTATCCAGAGTTTCATCACAGGCTGTCCTAACTGGGGGAGATTGTCTAGAGTTTCATCACAGGCTGTTCTAACTGGGGGAGATTATCCAGGGTTTCGTCGCAGACTGTCCTTACTGTGGGAGATTATCCAGGGTTTTGTCACAGACTGTCCTAACTGGGGGAGATTATCCAGGGTTTCAGTCTTCCAACATGACAAACAACTTTCAGTCCAATGTAACTTGTTATAAATTAATTTAATCCGACTATAATGAGTGTCAGGCACCAAAGAGTAATTTCATCCAATGGCCAATTCCCCCACTCCCCACCATTCCTCACTACACCACCACTGAGCTCCCTCAACAGTACTTCCACACTTCAACACTTCACTCCCACTCTCGCTCCCATTCCCCACCCACATGAACAAATCCTTAGATTTCAATAGACTACTATCCATTTTGAATTCATCCTATGGTACAACAGCAGTTCAGATATGGTCAATCAACCAGACTTTTTCGATTGATATGAAGTGTTCTTATTGAAGAGGTAGACAACCTGTATACTTATATAAATCCCAAGTTGGCACCGTGTACAGTGTTTGTCACAACTGTGTGTACAGCATTGAACTAACTCTCTATAACTTAATGCTGTCAATCCTACTGGCTATATCTACTACAGAATGTATACAAACCTGCTTTTAATATTATTATGTGTAATGGGAGTCTCAGATAGAAGTGTTGGACACAAACCATTGTCAGTCACCATTACATGATAAGTACTATAAAATCCATGTAACCTAGTGTGGAATTTTTGTACATGTATTTTTCACAGGTGAAAAACAGTTTTGAACACAAACCATTGTCAGGCACCATTACTTTATAAGTACTGTAAAATACATGTAAACTGTGGCATTTATAATATTTTCACATGTGAAAACAGTTTTGAACACCAACTTAAGTCCCAGTCATCATTACTGTATCCATATACGGTAGGTAAACTAGCTGTGGCATTTATATCGTTTTCACAAATGAAAACTATGAGTGAAAATGAGTGGAAATTTCAGAAAATCTTTTTCTATTTGATGTAAAATAACGTTCTCCATACTGATGAAATGTAATCTAAAAATAGAAATTGATAAAGATCATGGCAAAAAATAAAATCAAAGGAATAGTTTTTAAAGTTTTCTAACAATTATTGTAAATTTTTACACATTAAAGCTCAGGATGTTCATTTCAATAATTATACAACTCCTGATCAATTGTACATTAACATTTTATAAAGCATGGATACCTGGATGTACAGGTAAGTTATATTATCACCATGCATGAATGCGTAACAGCTGATATATTGCTAATGAACATATACTTTATATTAGCATTTGGTACTAATTAGGGCTGATTAAACTATTTCTCAAAAAACAAAATGGGTTTTGTCATTAATCCTGATTTATAAGCTTATAAGAAATACAATTTTTCTATATCAAGTAAACCATTCAGAAAAAAAATGAAACTTCTGACTAAAACCAAGATGTGTTAATTACTATACAAGTAACTTGAAATTTTATATCCAATGCATGAAAAAATATGAGGTATTAAATTGAAGTAAAAAACTATCTACCAGTATAACAGCTCAATATAGAGAACACGTAGAATACTTATAAATGATATACTAAGAGTTATAGTTATGCAAGAATGAATTGTTTGCTAACATTAGTAATAAATTGTAAAAAGCAAACTATACAGACTAGGAAGGTTATATCCCTTTAAGCCAATAGCTATAGTACCGACAGTGGCACCTGAGAAGCACACTGGGTCTCAGGTAAGTTCTATTGTATCAGAATGTACTGTGATATTTCTTGACCAGACATGCATAACCTTGACCCTAAAATCAAGGATCAAGATAAAAATAAAAAAGTTTATATATAGAACTAATGATGTAAAATCTACTGTTTTACCATTTAACTTGTCAACTTCTTCCTGTGGCAAGTGTCGCACTGCAAGTTTGGAAGGAAATCTATTAATATTGAACGAATGATTCATGATGTACATGTAATGTAGTGCACTACCTAAATAGTACCCAATCTACTCTGGTACCCTGTATCATAAAATCCAGATCTTCAAACGGGAAAACCTGTGTTATCTGAACCAAACCTGTCTATTATGTACAGTAAAATAAGTCAGTACAGTGTTCAGTTTAGACAGAGTCCACTGTCCCATCATCAAGTCATTGATTTCAGCCTGGGACTGAGGTCTGATTTTTCTTATAATACAAATTTCTCCCTGAATGTTCCCAGTTACCTATGTATGCTGGAAATGAGCTGAAGTGACCAGAAACCACTGTAGAATTCTGATCTTTGTGCAACACAGTGAATTGAATATACATGAAAAGCAAGGGCCAACTTTATCATGATATCAAATCACATGTAAAATTGAGTCATATACTATTAACATCAAGGGAAAAAGCATCATTTATGCTACAGAAATAGTTTTGTTCAAAGTTACCTGTATTCAAATTCATTAATTAATATTTCAAGCCATATCACTTTCATAATTATTACCGTCATATAATATTAAGTTAACAAAGCTTTATAAGACTTGCTCTTTTGTCCTCTCCTGTGTTGGAGGGGGAGAAGTTACCTGTACACAACAAGCTTGTCCCACACAACAAAACTTTGTCACCACACACATCCTGTAAATATTGATTTCCATAAACGATCCAATATTACGCCTATTAATGACTTAACAAAATCAATGTTCCTCCAGAGTATGAGTAGCAAAAATGGGAAAAACTAGGTCACTATATGGTGAAATGGTAATTCATTAATTTATCTATTCTTGATTACACTCTGGAAATCAAGATTGAAAGAAAACAATGATTATAAGTCACCTGCACAGCATGATCTTCCATCACCAGGAAATGGTAAATAAGACAGAAAAAATAATATACAAGATTTATTTTTTTTAAATATCCAAAATTGCATTCAGTAGTCAGTTATTGAAAAATTGCTTTGTCTTTGAGTTAATGTATTTTAATTTCAAATAAATATTTATTTTTCACCCAAAAAAGTGTTGTTTTTTGGTTCAGATATGAATATAGTCAAAGCTTAATATACATGTAACTGTAATCATTTAAACCAGAATCAGATTAATTCAGCCATAAAAATCACATATAACAGTAATTTACTTAAATTTGTACTACAATCACTGGTATTATGAACGTGTTAGGGTACATGTTCAATGACATGAACCAGCACTAAGTCTGTACAACAAACACCTTGGCGGTTGTTCTATTATTGATTTACCTGTAATATTATTGAGTTCTGCAGGTAACAAACTAATTGGTCATTATTATATTACCAGACTTATTCATTATGATATGCCAGGAAGATTATTCTTGTTTCAGACTGTTTGGAGTCAAGGATTTAAGTTGTTCAGTCAAATATAAATAAAATTCTGTCCGAATAGATTTTCCCTACGATGGAATGTCTTTGATTGCTCACCTGACACTGAACCTAGCCTTGTAATAGAAAATCAGACTTGTTATCTCCCTTGAGTTGGGTTTGATACCAAAGCAAGATTATACAAAGCATCTGTATAAGGGATTTTTGGGGGTTTTGAAAATGGGACCAGAATCTGCCATGTTCATTTGGAATATACTCAACTGGGAAAAGCCAATTAAGGCTAAATATTCCATGAAGGGCAATATTGTGGTTATGATTCTTGCACAAATCAACTTTCTAACAAACACTTTTTTCTAAGGAGTTTATGGGAAAAATCAATAAATAAATGTGTACTATCGCATGTTTATAGCTAAGCATATATATAGAAAACATGGAATTGTAATTAAAACACTAGACCATCACATGGTTATTTCCTACAGCTACCCTTGTAGTGCTATCAGATCTTAATCAATACAGTTGGGTGTGTAGGAACAATTATGTTATTTCTAAAATATGTCACCCAAGGCATCAAGAATGCAGGTAAAATTTCAACACAGAAAGGTATATCAATAAGTTCAAGAAAGGATAAATATTACTTAAAATTTAATTAGAAATGAACCATATTTCAGTTAGGAAGCTTTTTCATTGTATCAAGTTGAGATATCCTTGATAGCTGTGTCAGTTTAAACACTGTCCCAATAACTATATGAGCCAGTATGTGACTCCATCCCGAGCTAATGTTTAAAGGTTGTCAACAGTATAATTAAATTTGATTGTAGTGTAATACCTCAGAGTGATCACACTATTATACACCTACTAGTATAGATAAAAGCTCCTTTATCTGATGAATGCCTCCACTAAAAGACATAATTATATAAAAAAAAAATTGACTTGAATTTTTCATTCATTGAAGTAGAACAAAAAAATACAAAACAGAACCAGTCTGAAAATTAATTGGATTCTAAATTAAGACATACCCCCAAGTCAAAATAACGTGGTGCTTAGCTACAGCAATACTGCCACATACTACATAATATTAATTATAATTATATGCTAATTTCCTGCTGTATAAAATAGCAGTGCTTTAGAAGTTAATTTTATTTCTACTATCTATATAATTTATCAGATCTAAAGCAGCTTTTCAACTCTGTTACTGAATACACTGCAAGATAGTTATTACAAATAATTTGTCTATAGGGCATCCTGAAATCACATAAGTGGTTAAACCAATTTTTCTCCATTAATCAGCATTCATCTTTGTCATTTTGGAGAAAATGGTGGATTAACTCTCATGGATAATATATTCAAAACAACCATAATATTGAAGGATGATAAAATGGTGGCATGTTGCATGAACCCCACCAAATTGGGGCCTTTGATGTTTCTTGAATGGCTTTTGAGAATTGCTCTCGAAATGCAGTTTGATGAAAAGACAGGCCTCATTTCAACAAATAATTATATAAACTTATTTTACAAAAATTATGTAAGACGTTTTATGAACTTATATCAATAACTCATGTGGGCCTGATGGTAGTGTGCAGGGGGACAGAAATTATGTGGGAGGAAACCCAAGTAGTTAGGAGAAAGCCACATGGTCACACATTTCAGACTTTTTCAAATCCGATCATGGAATTTAATCCTGCCATTTTGGTGAAAGGAACAAGTGTGCTATCAACTGCACCACCCAACCACCTCATATAGATGTAACCTGCCAATTTGGATCAAAGAGGAACACATATTGATTTTTTTTCACTATTAAAATGCCTGTCGCATTGAACGATTCATTCTGTTTTCATAGACATGTCAAAATTGTCTCAGTTCCTGCTCTAAGCTACAAACTTTGGATATAGAAATGGAACCATCCTGGATGCTATATAATCAGTATTGTTCATTAAACAACTTATGTTTGAAATGATCTCTTTACTCAAGAGGCCTAAGTTATTATTCTGTTACCAATAGATACTTGTTCAAATATTGACATTTTTACAGTACATGGATTTTTAACTTTAACAATCATGCATGCATGCCATCAATATTTACTATATACATATTATTGAGTTTGTAGAATTTCAAGGATAGGAAGTTCTTTGTGATTGAACAGACTCCCAGGTAGAGAGTACGTGCTGGTTTCTCCATCTGACAGAGATGTTTTGTCGGGAGTTTAGCATGTATATTGATCTGTTCCCTATTTTCTAATAAATACTCCTTCTTTCCAGTAACTATCAGAGTTTATTCTTACAATTTGTCTTGTAAAGAACTTGTCACAGAAATTAAAACTGAATGAAACAAAAACCATTTTTTCTATAAATTTCAGGTGCTATTAAGTGGCCTGATGAAAGCGTTAAAATCCAAAATTTCTGTCCAGGTTTTTGTCAAGTTTAAAATTAAATACATACATGTACAAATACTCTGCATATTTTCATTACTCTTACATACTTTGCCCCTTGAGCTAGGATAACTATTGAGTATAGGTTATTAAGAATAATTATGGCATATTCCAAATTGATAAAATATTGATTTGCATTTTTTCCTAGTGGCATGTAAACTTCCTTTGATCTGTGTTTGATTATTCATACATCAATATACCTTTACCCTCCACTAACTACTATGTTATTCATAATATTCATATTTGTTTAATGCAAATGTCAATATTTGTATATTTGTGGAACATCTATCAATACCCATCATTGCAGTAAATCAATCTGTTGTTAAGGGTACCCATTCTGTTGTTCCATCAAGTGACAATCAACACTAGGGAAATGTAGACAGGTCTTCTTAAAGATATATGCTATGTTATTGAGATATATCTCTCTGTTCTAAAAGAACTCCATTCTTATTAAGAAATCTATATATAAATATTTCTACTGATCAATCTTAAGTTGATAATCGATTGATGAGCATTTGTATACATGATTGACTACATTGATGATTTCTGCATAAATATTAATTGTCCCAAGTTAGAAAATAAGGGGAGATAACTCAATCACACAAAATCATAAAGGAGAATTATATAATTATCATGTACATTTATACATGTACAAAATGTATCATTTTATATAATTTATGAAATTACTCTTGGATGCTTTGAGTTGATCCAGTATACTTGCATATAACAATGTCCAACAATTAGTCTTTACACTTCAAAGTACAAAATATTGTTTTATTAGAGGCATAATTATTTAGCAGTTTACTGTAAACAGTTTTAAAATTCTTGTGATACATGAAACATTCTTGTATTATTTTGGGAAGAAACCTGATTACAGATTCTAACTGTACCATACAAGGACAAGAGGTATTCGATCTCCAAGGTGTGGCAGTTCAATATGCCAAGTGCCTGTGATTGATCAAAGGCTCTGAAAATATCATCAGTCATCTTACACAATTCTGAGTCATCAATTTAATTAACAGCTGATAATTCACTGTATGTATACAACCTTTAACCTGATAACATACTTTTCTAATTGACACCAATGAAGTCTAATTAGAAATGTTGATATTACCTGGAGTCCCTGTATCCAGAACTATTATCTTAGGTGAAGCCAAGGTAAATTATAAGGTCTGATCAAAGGGTACCTATCTATATCCTGAACCAATTACTTTACAGACACCATTTTATTTGTGTGAACTATTTGTAAATGTCTATAGTGACCTTTCATACCTTACATAAAAAATGCAATAAAGTTTTTAAAAAAATCACTATGAACCATTCGCTGCCCTCTAGAAAATAACTGCATAGGGAGGTGAAGGTTGAATTGCTGTATGTTTTATGAAGCTCCACTTTGGTGTACGCTGACCGGTTTTGAAATTGGTACATCTGCCCATTTTGTCTGAACTAGTAATTTCACTGGAAATGGTTTGAGACTTATACACAATCCTTGGGTGAGCTATTCTACCTGGTAAGGACTTTTAAGGATTTGGCAATGTTTATAATATCACATATATAGTGTGAAACAAAAATATGTATAATTATTAACAATGTTATTCTCTATACTGCAACTTTAAAAGCTCAGTTCATAATTGAAAGTTTTGAATCAAAATCTAAAACTTTTTCGCATGTTAAAATGATCATCAAGCTTAATCATATATCTATTTTTAAACTTATTATCTTCATTACAGGAATCTACCTTTAACAGTGCAATTTTTTTTTGAGGCTCAGAACAAATATAAAGAAATTGATTAAAAACTGAAACCGCGTCATGTTTATTGGGAGAAAACATATCGGATATACACAATTTTAATATTGCAAAATCCTCTTTATGAAACAATACCATTGCCTTTAGTGTCTGATATTTAGGTAACATCAATGATATATATATATATATATATATATCTATTTAATAACATGTATATAAGTTTAATTTAAAAGGAAGTTAAATTAAGAAGCTATTTACTGAAATATTTTGCTATCTCACATATAAACCTTCTCAAGAAGGAGTGACAATACTAATTAAAAACCTAGTTTTGGTGGCAATAAAGCAAACTTCACAGACACAACACTAGAAAGACACATTCTCTACCTTTTAATGGAATACAATTAGACTTCAACCCACTCACTTGTTGTTTTTTATTTGTCACCACGGGGACTAGCAATTATTTAAATTCTATTTATATGTCAGTTTGTCATTTAATTCTCAATTGTTGCACCCCTTAGAAACAGGTATTTGTTTTTAAAATAAACATAGACATGCTAACGGTTAAGTTATTTCAGTGACATTTAAACTGAACTCTTCAATTTCCAATTCAAATTCAAAAGCATGCCTATAGGAGTCAAAGTTTGAGTAAACACTGTACAAGTCCATTAGTTCAGGCTATTTCAGTTTTAGATATGTTTTACTGTTGAGAAATCTAATTTTAAACCTTATTGTCAGAGAAATATTTACTTTACCACTTACACTTTTTTTCATAGACAGATGTTAATCTTCCCCCTGAATTGAACACTCAACTTTGGGTTCAAACCAATCCTCACAAAGTTCAGGCCCACATATACATGACCCATGACATTATTTTCAGGAATAACATGGTCTGTTAAAATGTAGTACTATAATAAATAGCAATCAAGTCATAATTCTGCAACAGAATAGTTTTGGTACAATTTTGTTCTGATCAATAATTTCACAAAAAGGATGAACAGTAGTACATAAGATATAAATCCTGTCTTGATTAAATCTACCAGAGGTCATGGAGGACAGTTTTATAGAACAGGACAATATAAAGGTCACTTAGGACAGGTTCTTCCAAAGGTCACTTAATAGGTCAGGTTCTTATAAAGGTCAATTAGGACAGATTCTTATAAAGGTCATTTAGGACATACTCTTTGAGGTCATTCAGGGCAGGTTCTTACAGGGGTCATTTACCTAGGACAGGTTCTTATAAGGTCATTTAGGACAGGTTCTAGCAAAGGTCACTTTTACAAAGTTCACTTAAGAAAGGTTCTTAACAGAGGTCACTGAGGACAGAATCTTATGAAAGCCGCTTAGGACAGGTTTACAGAGGTCACTCAGATCAACCTCTTACATGTACAAAGGTCACTCAGGTTTTTACATTTAGGATTGTTAGAACATATTCTGGTAGAGGTCATTTTCATCTAAGGATAGGTAAATCTCAAACAGTTAAGGTCACTTAATTGTAGAGTAGGTTTATACACAGGTCACTTAATTAGTACAAGTTCTCACAGAGGTTTCTGAGGACAGGTTCCTTAAAACAGTGGTCACTTAGTACAAGTTCTCACAGAG
>JAUMHH010156333.1:0-18350 GCA_032359455.1 Chlamys rubida | reverse complement strand
ATACATAGAATTTGATTACCAAGGCCCCACACCGTATGAATCTATGAAATGGAGTATATTTTCACCCCTGCATCAGACTGTATACATAGAATTTGATTACCAAGGCCCCACACCGTATGAATCTATGAAATGGAGTATATTTTCACCCCTGCATCAGACTGTATACATAGAATTTGATTACCAAGGCCCCACACCGTATGAATCTATGAAATGGAGTATATTTTCACCCCTGCATCAGATTGTATACATAGAATTTGATTACCAAGGCACCACACCGTACGCATCTATGAAATGGAGTATATTTTCACCACATCACTGCATCAGACTGCATACATAGAATTTGATTACCAAGGCACCACACCCCGAGTCTACGTAATGGAGTATATATATATGTATAACTAAAAGTTTAAAGAATCATGACCGGTTCTAAAATAACATTTATTTGACCCTGTCACCTTCTTGGCGACGGATGAAAAAAGGTTGTTGTCTTAGACTTAGACTAAGGTCTCCCTTGTCCCCCGGCTCTCACACACTCAAATAGGTAGCTGGATATCCTCGGACAAGTGGACATCTGACCGGGAGGTCTACTTCCACTTCCACCTACTGGTCACACAGGCATGTAGTGGGAAACATTTCCCAAAGAGATAACACTGACGAACCTCTCCACCCCAATCCGTACAGCAATGCATGACAACATGACAATGTGTAACACAACATTGACCCTAGGGACACAACAAAGGTTTAACTGACCATCGTACTGCCTGCAAAACTGACCACTATTTCTATTTTTACCTTAAAATGACCGTTGCAGCTTAGTACAGAGTATAAACTTATTTCAAACTTGACTGAATAATGTCAGACACCACTTTCGACTTCCAGAAGGTAGTCTCCAGATCACCGCCTTGACTATTATATTTTTTTATTTAAAATAATCTGTATCATTTTCTAACCCTCCCAACTCTAGTCTGATGCTCTATTAGTTGACCTACCTGGTTGCCAACCAGTTCCGCTACATTCCTCACACTTTTTCTAAGTCTTCACCTCCGAACATAACACTATTTACAACCCAGGTTTGGGTATCTCCCCTCGCCAAGTATTCACCCAGTACTTGAAACAAGCATTGGTCACAGGCACCAATTTTGTAATAGGAGCAGAAATATGCATGGCAACACTGGGATTCGAACCTGTGACCCTCCAAACTCTAGACGAACGCTCTACCAATTGAGTCACATGGTCCCCGCCGAATCGCCTAATCCAGTTCAGCTGCACATGCAGGCGTGCATGTCTGAGGTGTGATGTGATCAGCACTCTGACAGGAGTATGTGACAGTTCAGGTATAGGTACCTGGAGACACCAACCTTATGTCACACCATCCTATATATAACTTCAATTAACAACCCTTGGTTATATTTCTAATCTGAAAACTTTTTAATTCATTCACCCCTGAAATTTTATAATGAACTATTCCAACCTTTGAATTGGAAGAGTTCAAATGTGTCTTCAGGGGTCGATGAGTTAATAAAGAACAGAAATCAACTGTGAACACTAGTATATTTGATGAGAAGTCAGTATAATTAGATTGCCGTCCTAATTACGTAACGTTGCCGTCCTATTTACGTAACATTTACACCTGTCTATACTGGACAAGATATTGATACCTGCTGGTCAGTCTCGACAAGTTCAAAAGTATTATATATAGTCAAACCTGCATTAAGAGACCACCCTCAGTCGGGAAGTCCAAATATTGGTCTCTTTATTCTGGTAGCCACTTAACTCATTCACACCTACATATTCAAACTGGACTGGCCCAGTCTTTGACTTGGTAAGGTTCAAATATGACTTTAGGGGTGAACGGGTTAATTAAGGATCCCTGTCCCACTGCACTGCGGGATCTATATACAGTAACCTCCCCTTAATTTCCATTAGGTAGCTCAATCGGTTAGAGCGATAGTTTAACAATCTGAAGTCCGGGGTTCGAATCCCGATCTAGCCCCACAGAATTTTTCCCTCAATATATTGCTGTTGATTATATTTTTTTTTATTTAATCTTTATTGTATTTCTCATAAAAGTCCCGTAAGGTATGTTTTTTTCTTCAGAAATGATTTATATTCTACAGTCATGCTGGATAAAACTGTTTCCAACATTTAGTTACAGTTTGTTACAGTGGTACGGGGATCCTTAATACCGGTTCAGTGAACATTTAAATCTCTATAATGAGGAACGTTGAAATTTCCCTCAACACAGGTGGTCTTTTATTGAAAGTGGTCACAGGACCTGATTTTTTATCAAAAGCATAAATTAATGAGTGTATATATGTACACCCTAGAAAAAAAACACTTTTAAAAAGCATTTTTTGAACTGTTCTTTCAGATTAAAACATCATCAGATCTGAGAAAATAGGAACAGTTTAGCAAAGTTACTGGTTGAAAATGCTCAATTTTAGGTTCCGAAATCGGGAGTCTCCCTCATACATAGGGATAGGTGGTAAGCATGCCTGTCCAGGTATACGTAGATACCTTTTCATTCTCCCCCAACTGTTATAAGTTTCATGGTTTACTATTTGGAAAAAAAAATCACATTGGGAAATTAAATAACACGATTATCTTCCATCTTACGGCAGAAAAAAACAACTCTTCTTTGGGAGATTGACAACAATTTTTCTATTCTGATGAATTAATTCTTTTAACCCTTTCACCCCTATGTAACTTTTGTAGACTCTGCCATGCATTGATATGGATAAGTCTATTATGGTCTACAGTGGTGAAAGGGTCAAGTATATAACCTCCTCACTTAATCTTGTAGGTTTTAATTGAGAACTATACCAAGTCAAAAGCATCATCACACGTTGGCTTATGATATCCTTTTTATGATATATAGTAAACAGAGTTTCCTTTAGCTTATAACTCATTCACCCCTGAAGACACATTTAAACTCTTCCAATTCAAAGGTTGAGTATATATCATTATGAAATTTCAGGGATGAATGAGTTAATTAATCACAGTTACATTAAGTCTAACTCTAAGATCAGAAGAATGACGTATCATGTTTTTCTCAGTTGAATCAGGAACTATAAATGTTTATTAATATTATAACTGCATCCTTATGACTAGTTAACCGTTCCCCCAACCCATCCCAAACCACACACACACACACACTGAACGGCTAATATACAACATGCTGCATGCAATCTCCCACTGCACTGAGAATTTTCTCTCGTGAAATTATGCAGATTTACTGCTGAATCCAGTAGAATACCAGTAAGCAAATGTTGGTATACAGACATTTTCCTCAATAACGATTAAAACGGAGACCGACTGAAAACTATTGATTTTGAAACATATCGCTTCAGCAAACGTACGGCTGCAGATTGATCAGGCATGTGTTTACTTACGTGCTAGAAACGTTACTCAAAACACCGCTACACGCTGACAACTGCATGCGTACGAATTTCTACACACAATGCTTATACACATCATGTAGCGGAGTGGTAGAAAAACGTCAATAAACTAAGTGCACGCTTCAACATGTACAGCACATTGATATTGCTCAACACCGCCTGAATGACATTCTGTATGCAGTCCCACTGATCAATGGTCTAAGGACTTGTAAACCTTACATTACATGTGGGGAAATAAGTAGAGGGGGGAGGAGAGGGAAACACGGAAAGCACGGAGACAAACAGGACAGTTTTTTTTTTTTAAATTGACACCTATTAGTCCTAAGAACCACTCCCCCCCCCTTTTTAACAACTTAATTTTGATGTAGAATTATTCAGAGATATAAAACAGAAAGTTTTCTTCGTTGTTTTTAATGTTGTTATAAAGATTAAAATACAGATAAATTCTGACCATTTATAACAATGTGAAACCCATGTTTTCTATGTACAACAATGTGAAACCCATGTTTTCTATGGCTGCTATTTCCATTAGGTGACAACCATGAACAGAAATCATTTGGAATTTTTTGTAAAGTTTGAATTTGAAATCACATTATGATTTGTCCTATCTACCCCCCACCCACATGTAATGAAAAGACCGAACCAGAGTTTCTAACTGTAAAACATTCATGTGCAGTTATTCAAGTATTATCATTTAATACATTTTTTAAGATTGTATGGAGGATATGTATATATAATATATATACCTCTCTATTTAGGTCAGTCATATATGAATATCTCGACACAGGAAGTTTCAATAATCTAAGTATCAAGGTCAACTATTTTAACTCATTCACCCCTGAAATTTCATAATGGACTATTTCAACCTTTGAATTGGAAGCGTTCAAATGTGTCTTCTTGGGTGAATGAGTTAATTAATATATCTCCAAATACAGGACACCTCAATTTAAGAAAATCTCAATATAGAGCATATTCAAAATCTATTTCTGCCGAACATATATGACATAAATAATACATTCTAGATAATCAAAACCAATCATTTTCACATGAAATGAGATCCAAATCACGCAAAAATGGTAATAATATTTGACATAATATATATATCTAGTCCATTTTACTATCATTATTCAATGAAGTTAACCTTTCTTTGTTAGTTTTGTCAAAACAATGTTCATTGTTACCATTTTGTGACATTTTAAAAATTTAACCCTAATTCACCCCTAGGTAACTTTAGTAGACTCTACCATGCATTTATGGGGATCATTATGGTCTACGGTAGTGAAAGGGTTAAATAACTGAACGCTATAGATATATATCGAAGGCATGAATAAAATCTTGATCAAGATTCTCTTTCATATGAAGTTTAAAAAGCCATTTTCAGAAAAAGGTGTCACTTCTCAGCAAGACTCAGTCAAACTACTGGACAAGTATCATAAATTTCACATGAAATGAACACAAATTCAAGGTCCTTTTTGTCACATTACAATATAAGAATATTCATGAATAACATGTTTTTTTCGGACCACAGTCAAACCTCCCTTCAACATCCCTACGTTGTCTTCATTTCTGATAACACCCTCAATGCAATATATGACAGTAGGTCAATTGTCATAACTCTGACGTCATGATGACTTTTTTAACGTCACATAATACACACAATCAATATATATATGATATAGCATAATAACGTCTTAATCGTATAGTAATTCAAACACACATCACTTGATTTTCCAATCGTTTAAAACTACATACATCTACTACAAAAACAAAACATATTTCCCCAAATACGACTTTTTGAAAAAAGATTTTTTTTCGTAGAGTGTGACAAATCAATATCAAAATTTAAGAAAAGAATTACAAGATCAGTCCCAGGCTGCTTTTTTTTCTTTGTGGTATTCAATTTCCTTAACCCACATGTTTCAATAAATCTATTTGGACTTCAATTCCATTATTTTTAATTAAAAACCAAATGAATCCCACAACATGAGACCAAAGTCAGAAATTAAACCTCTTGTTCAATTAACAGAGAGCCTTGAATTCTCCGTTCGTGTAAATGTTTTTTTTTTAAAAGTCCTCACGATTGTCAAAAAAAAAAAAAAAAAATTTAAAATAAATATGTACAGGAGCATCCACTGTGGAATTCAGGTCAAGTAGTGTTAAGGATTATGAACGTTAAGCATAGAATTACAGCGCACTTACCGAGAATACACTAAAGCTAGATGTACAGATACATTAATATACCTACAAGGAAATCTTCATATTAATGAAGCTCTCACATTAAAACATGGTCGACAATGGATCACACCGACAGGCCAACAAACTTTACCCGAAAAAGCTGGGCGCTCATTCCTCCATGACGATGGGTCCCTATAGCTGCATGGCCAGGTCTTACAAAGGTCACGCTTGTACGCTAATATTACCTGGCTAAACATTTACATCACTATGACCGACCCTTCATCCCCTCGACCCCTTCATCTCCACGACCCCTCATCCCCCTGAGTTTCAGGTTACGCAGGGCCAGTATAATTCACTGTTAATAAAAAATATCTATCGCCAGTGCAAACACATCTGTGTAGCATAAATATCCTATCCTACAAGTTTCTTGAAAAAGAACCTGGCTTTGATATAAAATTCTTTTAGATTTCTTCACCATATGTATATAGAATCACTTAACGCAAGTCATTACAAAAACAACGGCATCAATTTTTTTTTTTTTTAAATTCCCCTTCTGTGGGCCCCTCCTGCCTGACAATGTAATGCTATGTAAGTTGGGGAAATGTGCACACTTGATTTGAGGTCGTCCATGCGTGACCCTGCCTTGCTACATTGGTCTAACTCACGCATAGGCTCTGCATTGTATGTAGTGGGGGTTAGCGACTCCCATTCATACAGGAGACTGTGAGAGCTAGCCCTCTCTGGCCGTGCCAGCTCTGTATATATACCTAAATGTTTCACCCTATCTTCAGCCATTAAAGAGTTTGTGCACACAACATGCACATGTTCTTAGCAACCCAAACCTGTCCCCAGCTCTTCTCCCTTAGATAAGCTTTACAGTGTAAATCTGTTTACAAATGCCACAATACAAACACTGACCAGCAAGTCCTAAATACTCTGTACACGAATACGAAACGTTTCAAATGTTGACATGGCATGCTAGCTGTGGCACATACATATACGCAAGTAATTTACATAAGATTTAAAATATCAAAATCGATTTCCTAGTTGCAAGTTTACATGTAAAACAATGAGGCCTGAATCAAGTGAATGAACAAAGAACATGTATATATATTGAACTCCTGTATAATCGATGAAGTTCATTGCAGAACGGAATTTACCAAGACCGAACATTTACCAAATTACTTCAAATGTACAACACCTGTTATGCCTGGCCTGTGTGTTTACTTACATGGCAAAGATAAAACAGTACATCCTGCAACGTTTTCCCTTTAAAACCTCCCCCGTTTTAAAATTCCAGTATAAGTTGGATTTGTAATGTAACTCACTGAAAACCATGGCTGTCGGACACACCTGGTGCAGCAATGGCTAACATACTGCTACAGCCTGAGCTCCGGTATAGTGCAGAACGTGCATGTGTTATGTAGGGACACATAACCCACATGTGTACTGCTTACCTAGATACACTGTCAACTGGGGGAGCCCTCGCTCCGTCACCGCATGGGACTGCATACGGCACACCACCAGTTATCAGGGGACACGGGCTACTCTCTATACCAGCAGTACATGTACAGCCACTCTTAATACTCTCTCCACAGGAATGTGTTGCGTAGCGGCTACTCAACGGTTTATCTACTTTACTATACACCACAGAAATTGTTGCCTGTTTTTGACCTATTTTTACTGGGCCCTGCTGTTTAAAAATAGGAAGAAATTGACATATTAAATACAACCTCACTGCTACTGGATGCTAAGGAGAGCTACAACTACTCACTGCAGGACGATGTGCGTGCTTCCTGCTCCGTTAATAAAACCATACACTCTCTGCACTCAGCTGAAGTTTTGATCCTTAGGTTTGAAAAATTTGTATCCAAATGGTTTTGTCCATTAATTATATGCTGCAGGTGTATAAAATCAGTGAATCGCCCTGTAGTGTTTTAAAATTTCTTCACCACACATGTAACTATGTCGATACACCAATGATCACTTTATAAACACTTAAGTCCATATACACTTACACACATCCACTTGAAATTTTGATTCACAAGTTTTTAAAATTTGTTCAAAAATTTTAAATAAGTGAAAAGTATAATTATCATTATTATTATGATTTTTTTGCAAAATGCACTTTTGAAGAGTATACACAGTATGTGTTTATAACTATTACGCTGAACACCTGTGTACCGTATACTAAAGCCGCGCTGTATGATGCATTATGACTACGTGTTACACATTTATAACACTGCAGGTGAATGCATGTACTCTTCTCTCTAACGAGCCTCGACACGTTTTGTCTTATTATCATGCGTAGAACAACGTGCCTGGCCATGCAGAAACCTGCAATTGCTGCACGCTTGATGAAGAATGTTGCAGCTACGAGATTTAGACCGTATAGGCCACCGCACAATCGCGCATAAAACCCTAACAATAAAATTACTATATACACACGCAACCTAATACATTATGCATTGTCCCAGTGGCAAATCAGGACAAACAAAGAACTCGTCAACAAGGGTATCTATACACGTGCAACTGATACACATGGTTTTGTTTGCCGAGCATAAAAAAATGTTTGGATGATAAATAGTCCGGGGGTAGAGTTACCAAAGACCTAAATGTCACATAGTCACACATACATCTGGAGGAGCATTTGCACAAGAACTATGTGATCCGATCAGCGTATATTGTTTGGCGATGTTAAATGGCCAGATAAGTCGTGACGATAAGAAGGATAAAGATGTCAAGCACAGTCTGCACATGCTCGCAAACAATACCAGTTCAATTAGCATATATTGTACATTTATATAATTACAAAGATGACAAAGGCTTTACAATAATACTTACAAAAGTACAAATAGTGCAAATATTTGAGTTAAAAAAATTTGTTTAGCCTGCAAATAAAATCTATAATTAAAATAATATTTATAGAAGAACAAATAATGCAAATATTTGAGTTAAAAAAAAATTTTAGCCTGCAAATAAAATCAATAATTAAAATAATATTTACAGAAGTACAAAAAGAAAATATAATACAAATTTACAAAAAAAAAAAATAATTTAACCTGCAATAAAATAAATAATTAAAATCATCGTTACAAAAGTACAATTAGGAAATATAATAGAAATAAAAAAAAAATATATTCTTTTGAAATATTCATCCTGCAAATAAAAAAATTAATTACAACCTTATTTACATAAATACAAAGAGAATACACGATAAATATATATTTACAAAAATACAACTGGTTCATCACAACTGGTTCACCACATCACAATAAATACGCGTTGGATTTTTCTTTCTTTCAGTGTAAGAGGAAAATACACAAAGGAACATCTTTGAAGAACTACTGTAAACTGTGTAGTTTTCATATTTACTAGTGTCCAGTTTGAACAGGTGGAACTGCTTTACAGGTTTTCAGGCTACAAAGGGTTCACTTTATCATTATAGACAGGCAACATGGTCAGAAATTACATTGGGTCTTCTCTGATGTTCTGGTTTATACAGGTTTTTATATTCTAGTGTCCAGATTGGACAGGTGATATGGTGTAAAGTTGGACCTCATTGATGGTCTGGTTTATACAGGTTTTCATATTCTAGTGTCCAGATTGGACAGGTGATATGGTGTAAAGTTGGACCTCTCTGATGGTCTGGTTTATACAGGTCACATGATGTTAAATGGAACCTCATAAATTGTCTGGTTTATACAGGTTTCTAGTGTCCAAATTAGAGAGGTGATCAAATGGGACCTCCTTCATGTCCAGGTTTTCAGACTCTAGTATCCAGATTGGACAGGTCACATTATGTTAAATGGAACCTCATAGATTGTCTAGCTTATATAGGTTTCTAGTGTCCAAATTAAAGAGGTGATAAAATGGGACCTCGTTCTTGTTCAGGTTTTCAGACTCTAGTGTTCATATTCACACCTGAAAACCTATAACGATTGACGTTAAATCCCAATAAGGAGCCCCTAACCTTCATTTTATAGAACAATGAATCCCATTGTAGGCTTAGTCATACTTCATGAAAAACTCAATAAAAATTTATTATTTCTGAACTAAAGGACTAGTCTTTTAAAGATTTATTGGGCCTCAGAAACCTTCTCTCTAGAGCTTTATCATTAATTTTCACAAAATTCCCATTGGGCCCCACCTTTCTACTTTCAGGAAAGTCGCATATTTGATTTTGACAAGCTACTCTTCTTGGCTAAGAGATGGTTCCTACCATATTGTCAAAATCTGTTTCATCATATTTAACCCTTTCACCCCTATTTGACTTAAGTAGACTCTACCATTCATTGATCTGGATGAGTCCATCATGGTCTACAGTGGTGAAAGGGTTAAAGATCCCTGTCCCACTGCACTATGGTTTTTCCTATATACACAGTAACCTCCCCTTAATTTTGTTTTGGATATATAACTGTAGCACAGTTGGGCCAGCACACTTCTGTAAACCAGGTAGCTCAGTCAGTTTGATTGATAATATATCATAGCAATCTGAATTTCAGGGTTCAAATCACGGTCTAGCCCCCTTAACTCATTCACCCCTGAAGACACATTTGAACCCTTCCAATTCAAAGGTTGGAATAGCTCATTATGAAATTTCAGGGGTGAATGAGTTAAACTTTTTACATTCAGAACACTGTTGTTGGTAATATTCTGTTTATTTCATTTTAATTACTTTTTCATGAAAGTCCCACAAGGTATCGTTTTCTTTTCAGAAATGATTTATCAAAGCTATATAGTCATGCCAGGAAAAAACAGTTTCCAATGCATAGCTATAGTTTCGGCAGTGGTATGGGGATCCTTAAAACTAGGGGCTGTGTATTAACTGATTCACCCCTGAACTTTCATAATGAACTATTCCAACCTTTTAATTCGAAGAGTTCAAATGTGTTTTCAGGGGTGAATGAGTTAAAGCATGCAAGCTGACATACTGGACCAGTGTCTGGACAGTGAACTCTTTAATCCTCAATAAAAGTGATCGCCATGTCAAACTATTATGTCATAGTATTATATCTAGCCAACACTGTAATACACTCACTGCAATGGGTGTGTCAACGATTACATCTACCGCTATGTAATACCAACACGAGACAGTACGTGAAATCGACACTGCACATTTATAAATTGGATGTATAATTCTAGCTACCCTGGAGTGTAGATTTCCGGTTAAGAACCTTGGAAAAGCCTCGGTTCTGACTCCAAATTCTACACAGTACTTAAGTGTTCCCACTCATTTTTCTATCTGGGGGTTTTGGTACCCCCAAGGTTTGCAAAATGGGGGTATACCAGCAGATTTTGGGGGTACAGGTATGTATATTTTGGGGGAACCAACTTTTGTTGTCTTAAATAATGTCCTAATAAAAAAACAAATATGAGAATTTATCATATTCAGCATTTGTTTCATTTTGTGATCGGTATTTTGAAAATAATATTTTGAAAAATTATTTATTAATAATAAAACATTTTGCAAGGATGACTGCATATCGAGATCCATTCTGTAAAATGTCACCTTTGACTAATATGTTGATCGTTAACGTATTTCTCATTTTGCTTACAGAGTTAGCGTTTTAATACACTGATGACGTAATAGTGCCGATGTTTGTTAATTTGTTGTACCTTCTTTTAAGCGACGAGATGATGATTTAATATTTCTTTGTAATAACTGTATTCTGACTGATCATCTAGCCTCACGTCTACTTCTACAGGGTAACAGCGCCGATGTTTGTTAATTTGTTGTACCTTAATCTATTAAGCGACGAGATGATGATTTAATATTTCTTTGTAATAACTGTATTCTGACTGATCGTCTAGCCTCACTTCTACTTCTACAGCTAGGGTACTGACCAACTTCAACAGTTTGAAGATAAATGTCAGAGGATGGTTTAGATGGGAAGAGGAAAGGTTTTGACAGGAGGAATTTAGTTTATTTTTGCAAAGTGATGGTAGTCTTTCTTGAATTGAAAGAGTGTTTTGTCTGAGTCAGGCTAGATACAGTATCAGGAGGGAGTTTATTCCACTCGGACATAGTACGAGGGAAGAAAGTTTATTTTCTAGACAGAGTTTTGGAGAAAGGAATTTGGAAAGAGAGCTCGTTTCCATGCCTGGATTTTCTGACAGGGGGAATAAGTCTGTCAGATTTTGCAACTGCAACTTTATTATAAAACATGGTAAGACATGCATCTCTTCGTTTATCTGCCTCAAACAATTGAATTCCTCATGCTATTTGGTTTGAAAAGTTTTTCATATTTTTACGTTTTGCATTGGCAAGTTTCCGAAGTACCGATTCCTCCAGACTTTCATTTATAAGCGCCATCCGTTTGTTTTACTGTGGCATCAGAGTTGGTCAATTATTTTGAGAATAGTCTCTTGTAAAGAGGTGTCCGTTGTGAAGAGAATTGTAATCAACGTAATGTATGCTTGTTGCTTTGTGTGTAAATGTGTTGTTTATAAAAAAGAAAAATCGAATAAAAAAAAAACAAAAAAAAAACATTATTTTGAAAATATTTTGAATGCGAGACACAAATTTCTGCCTGTGCAGGTCACGTGACGTAAGGCAGTCAAAATCTGTACGTGATTTATTTGAGATATGCGCGAATCACGCACATTTCTGCGTGAATGGGAACACAGTGCTACACCTTTAGGTAAATTTCCCTATCCCACGTACATCCCTTAGCAAATATGAGAGACTCTATATTATGTGTTCAGGAAGCAGTGAAAATGTAACATTCTGCACTGTTAAATTGAAAGTATTACATCATCTGAACATAAATACTGTTAATCAGCTGAAAATAAATCTAATATAAAATTACTTTTTCATATATGTGAGGAAACAGACAGATATGTTGAAATTAATGGAAAATGGAAAAATAAAACCTCCAAAGAATGGTCAATTCTACATCAGGGTCTTCAAGTCTCACAGCAGACCCGAAATGCGCTTTTAAAATGTTATCACAGTCAGTGAAATGGCATTAGAATATGCAGTGCCTTGTATAATAATGAACACCAAATATGCAAATACGCTTGTCATCTGGCACATTCAATAAACAATAAATCATCTAAAAATCGTGACAAGCAAAAAATGCGATCTGCCAGGACTTTGAAAGCCGTTAACAATTTTGACCTTGATATCAGCCAGCTCTGTTTTTGTATTTCAAAAATAATTGTCAGAATTTCCATATGTTCTATTAACTTCAGTGGAAGCAAATATAATCAATGAGAAAATGGATATTTCGTTGAAATAACAAGCTCACATCAGCAGGAAACATCAGGAAAGTTTCAAAACATTTGCTGCCCACGACCTTCAAAGTGTATCACATTATTCATTTAACCCTTTCATCCCTCGGTAACTTTATTAGACTCTACCAAACATTTATCTGGATGAGTCCATTATGGTTCACAGTGGTGAAAGGGTTAAACAACTTTGATATTCTTAAGTTTCATTCCAGCATGCTACAGGCCAAATGTCATCTCTTCAGACCTTTTGACTATTCAGGAAAAGTTGTTCTATAAAGAATTTAACACATCTGACTCCAGTGACCTTGAAAGTAGGTCAAGGGAATTTATTTGAAACAAAAGGCCCTAAGGGCCTCCATCACTCGCCTAGATATTTAAGCAATCCCGTCAAAATATTCTCATTAAAAGCATTATTACAAATAATTCCCTATTTTCGAAGCTGCCTCTCAGTATTTTGGGGGACAACACTTTTCTTTCATATGAATTTTATTTCATGATTCCACAGATGCTTCATAGAAAATTTGTTTATGAAACAATCACAATCGTTTTTGTTGTGACCCAGGGACTAAGTCACCAAAGGTGGGGCTGAACCTCGAGACAAATTCTTGTAGCAAGAATGTACCTTTTCCTTTTCATACCTCTCAACTGTAATATAGAATCATGGGATGGGAATATCAACTGTTTAAATGCCATGACTTTGGTATAGAGTCCCCAATATGGGGCTGGACCCAGGAGCCAACCTTAGCAGCACAACTATGATCTTCATGTCCATTAATTGCATATATATCGTTATGGGTGGTTATCGCGACTGATTATGTTGTTCCCAGAATGGGGCTGGACCAAGGAGTCAATCCTGGTAGTATGGATGTATTTGTCTTTTTATGCCAATTCTGTATCGTTTTTAACTTATTCCCACCAGAAGACACATTTGAATTCTTCCAATTCAAAGGTTGGAATAGTTCATTATAAAAATTCAGGGGTGAATGAGTTAAAGGTACAGCTGTACTTACACCCTAAATTACTCAATTGGGGTCAAACCCATTCAGCCAAAGGGGTCGCATCAACTTCAGTTATACACAATAAGATCACACATTGTATTGTTGATATTTCAAACCAAATATAGTGACAATCTGTGCAACAGTTTAGTAAGAGTAGGATTTTAAAACCCAAATGCCCTAAATTAAGACTTTACACCTCACCCCTCTGGCTTCAGGGAAGACAAATCCATTATTTAAACAACATTGAATTTCCTTGCCCAAAGGAAGCTCCAGAACAAATTTGGTTGTTATTTGTTTTACCGTTAAGAAAAGTAGGATTTAAAAGGTTACCTTGGTTTCCCACAATGACCCCTGACCCTCTGCTGCCAGAAGGACCACACTTGCCATGCATACAACACTATAGCCCATGGATGTTCCAAATTAAACATGGTTAAAAAGGAGTTCAAGTTATCAAGCTTTCTTTTTCAGGTAAACCTTTTCACCCCTGTGGACCATATTGGACTCATCCAAATCAATGCATGGTAGAGTTTACTTAAGTTACACAGGGGTGAAAGGGTTAACATTTAGCTCTATATATGATGATCTATAGGTTATCAAGCTCTTTGGACTCCTGTGTCAGCTGTACTTAGCTCTAAAAGAAACTTATTTGGCCAACATCACAACATCAGAATATCTCAGATTTTACCTTTCAATTTCATAAAAAAAAAAGCATTTGAGAAAAAGAAATTCTGATCATATCTATTTTTTCCTATAACAATAAAAGTCTGTCAGGAGGTAAATGTTAACCCTTTCACCCCTGTGTAACTTAAGTAAACTCTACCATGCATTGATCTGGATGAGTCCAATATGGTCCACAGGGGTGAAAAGGGTAGAAATTTGTCTCAATACCATTACTTAGCACTAGAGTCATGATGAAATCTGTAGAGTTGGTAAGAGCGTGAAACCAAAATCAGGTCCCTAAAGACGATAGCCTACTCCATCCGCACCAGAATGTTATTAATCTTACTTTCTTTCTATGGAGCTCTCCTGTCTTGTTGAAGTTAAAGAAAAATCAATACTTACTTTATGGGTCAGATGTATCAAAGTACATTTTGGTTAAATAGGAAAAAAAAAGATCACCCAACAAATGCCGTGCAAATGTATATGACACAGCTAGAAATGACCAAAAGCAGACAAAGATTGCGTGCAGATGTCCTGCATTTATATTGCTGCAAATATTTAAGGCGTCTTGTCATGCCAACAGATCACTCTACAAAAATAAGTGTTAAACAGATAAAAAAATTGTAGAAAAATAAGAACAAACAGGACATTTTTATGAAAACGTGCATAGCTTTTGTGAAAATGTGTTGAAATGAAAAAAAAAATGTATTGCATAGTAATCGATTCCTTTTTTTAAGAAAAAAGGGAATAACTCTGCAAAAACGTTTCGATATGGAAAATACATCACACAGTTAATAACTTAAAATCTTGAATACTGACAAAGTGTACACATGCAGTTTCCTGATGAATGGATCAACAGACATGAAAGCCCAAAATCCAAGCAAGCTGTTAATCACATAGCATTGCTCTAAGCTTTATTGATCTAAAGAAGAAGTTTTTTTTTTTTTTTTAAATTGTGTTTCTGTAACCGTGGAAGTAATACAAGGTAATTTATTTGAACTAAGGCAAGCTACATGTAGGCCAGGAATCATAACTCAAAGCATTATGGGTATAAGCTAAAAGTGATAACCTTTTTTTATCTATGACTCTTTCAGGTATTGCACTGGGGTAAACACAAGTAATTTATACGGATTACTGTGTCAAATTTATTATTAAAGAGTATTCTGTCAACTGCAGGATAACCAATCTTCGCTATAATTTATATGCCACAAACCTATTTTAGAAAGATGATGATGACATGTAAAAATGTTACACAACTTGCTTGGCAAAATATTATTACTTTAGACCATATGAATGCTTTCAAGATTTTAACTCATCAAATGTGTGTCAAAAATGTTCAAATCAGCTCAAATAATGGTCACTAGACATTTGTTTTCCACACATTTTGGTGCCTTCTAAAGGTGCCCCTATTTTCCCCCTATCGGGCCCCGTCCCTCTGTTCTTGGGCAGAGCCACACCCTTCATGTATATGCGAATTAATTCAATTCATTCAGGGATGCTCTACACTAATTGAAGATTAACCTATTCACTCCTAAAGACACATTTGAACCTTACCAAATTAAAGACTGAGCCGCTGAGGTCCAGTTAAAATATGTATGGGTGAATGGGTTAACTCACTGAAATAGTATTCTTTAACCCTTTCACCACTGTAGACCATAATGGACTCATCCAGATCAATGTATGGTTGGAGTCTACTAAAGTTACCTAGGGGTGAAAGGGTTAAAGATTTACCACAATTTCTCTTAATTGGCCCTAAACCTTCTGTCTCCAGCAGGCAACATTGCAAAACTGAATAAGTCCTTTAAACTTTTACACTTAATCAATTTCCCCTATTTGACACAATTTAATCCTAGGACTGCCATCAGACCTGCAATTTATAATAGAGATAATTATAGGATATATGCTACCTTTCACATTATATACCTGTGATTTGTGTTAGAATTAAGGATATATACTACCTTACACATTTTACCTGTGATGTGTGTTAGAGTTAAGGATGTATGTTACACGTACATTTTACCTGTGATTTGTGTTAGAGTTAAGGATATATACTACCTTACACATTATACCTGTGATTTGTATTAGAGTTAAGGATATATGCTACCTTACACATTATATATTTGATTTGTGTTAGACTCAGTTAAGGGTATATGCTACCTTACACATTATACAAATGATTTGTATTTGAGTTAAGAATATATGCTACCTTACACATTATACATATGATTTGTTTCGGAGTTGAATTTTTCCCTATCTTACACATTATACCTGTGATTTATAATAGCACTACATAATAATCCATAACTACATGAGTTATCTCCTTTACGTTACACCTCTTTTAAAAAGGAGGTCACGGTAGAAGTATAGTAATTTAACACATATATGCATATCCCATAATTATAATTTTTCAGTAACTGCATACCTGCTAACCTCTGAATCTCCCAATTGGACCCAAATGACCCCCATTGGGAAATTCTGTGGGGGGTGACAACGTGCGACAAAATGTTCACATCAAAATAATTAATTTTGCGTCGTCACAACATAATATATATTGGATCTTCTAGTCTTATTTAGGATTTTTTTAAACTGTAAAATGTTAAACTTTTTTTCTTCATAAGACAACATCTTGCAATGGTGAATATTTGCTTTTGATTACAAAGGCTGAATTATTTTGAAAACTGAAAATTCAATTAATATTTAATATGTTAGTGATCAAAGCTACATAATGATTTTACTTACATGTCTATATCCCAGACTTGTTTCGCGTTAACTTTGTTTGGGCCACGACCATCTAACCTTTTATGCCGACCACACTTTAACCATCACACGTCCACAGCTTAAAGCACCTGCACATGAAGAGACCCGCAGTCACGCGGACAAATCCGTCACTTAAAGCCCATAGATCTACCTCGACAAGAATTCCCCGCAAGCAATGTGCTGCATGCAGACAAACTCTGCAAGATCCTGCACAACTCGGCTACAGATGCAGCAGCTGTGCAGTAGCGTAATGCTATAATGATCCGTCTAATGGAGAAAACTCACAGAAAACTCACAGAAAATACAATATTACAAACAAAATCTAGGTGATAAAAATCATTGCAGAGTCGAAATATGATTAAAACGGCCACAACATGCGGCTGATGCCTGTCAGACATGGAATCAATACCGAATATTATATCACCGAGATACTATCAAAACACAAAACATGTCAAATACCTTGCACGATTTTAAGATTTTGTTTATTTCACTCTGTCAGAATATGTATGCATTAGGGCAATGCTGCAAAAAAGGAAACATTTCAAATATGTTGCACATTTTTGCAGTCTAATTGATTGGTACTGAAGCATATTTGGTACATTTTCCCTGCAGAAGGTGATTGGCTGTATATATATATATGTATACATGTATGTAAAATTTGCCAACAGCCTGTTTTTGCTGCAGCGTACAAGTCGTGCTGATCTTGGAATTCTTGAGAAGGTTTTAAAATAAATCAATATGTTTCATGTTTCCAAGCAGAATGAATCATTTTCCACACCTCACTTAGAAACCTATTGTTTGATAAACATGAAAAAAAGTGGTCGGGAAGCGCTGTGGATTACACCAAGGCGGCCGGGTTCGATTCCCCAATCGGACATGAAAAGGTATGGCCCCGGGTCACCTGCCCGACCATGTGGATTTTCCCCGGATTCCTCCCAAAGTAAGACCCCCAGCATTCTTACATCCGGGCCAACAAGAGTGATTAGTATACAGTTGTAAAAACTTGTTTCATATTAGTTGTAAAATAAATAAAGTTTATATATTATATGATAACTAGAAAATGTCTGTAAGACATGAATGCCCCCTATATAGCAACCGTGACCTTGGCCTTGACCTTGGAACCCTG
>JAUMHH010156322.1:0-12582 GCA_032359455.1 Chlamys rubida | reverse complement strand
GGGATCTAGTTAGAGGTTTGGTATAGGAATGTTTATAAATATATCTGGTGGGACCTAGTTAGAGGTTTGGTATAGGATATAGTTTGCGTCATCCCGAATTGAGACAGTTTTTGTTGTCTTTAATAAGTCTGAAACTTCCAATTGATAGCTGATTTTTAAAGTAAAAAGCGACAAAAAGGCGTGACAAATCCATCATATAAGATATATATACATCATAATCATACGTATTATGCAAGTTTTAGCTATAGCTGAGTGATCAAAATATTAATGTTATTATCTATACATATGTTAACACAATCCATTGAACAAATACATGTATATATGAGTTGTTTTACCCTTTCTCTCTCTACAACGGCCACTACATGTACGTATAGTCTTTGGTTACAACTTTGATTTCAGGTGCTTTATTTATACTGGCTGCATTCTTCGTATTGATATCAGCTATATGGAGAAATGAACTTGAAGAAGAAGTTGAACACCTCGATATCAAAGAAAGTAATATTCTTGGTGGATCCGCTATGTTTCTGGCCGGTTCGATTAGCCATCTAGCCGACGGAGCATCACCCAGCATTGCGCGTCGGACCATGGGACATTCGAAACATTCTCTCCTATTGGATGACGTTGTTCGAGCATCTCATGCATCTGGGCACAGGGGCGAAATACCCCAAACAGAGGCCGAGGAGGGGGAACGTCAGCCATTACATCACAGCAGCCTCACCGACAATTGATTCAGGTTGATTTGGATCTTGTATTAGACTAGCTGTAGATATCGCATCTCACTGGCCTGTGTATGTGTTTTGTTGCACATCACCTTGTCAAAATAAAAACGAAGGCCGATATCATGGTACCTATGACATTTCGCTTTATTTGAAGAAACGTCGTTATTTGTGATTAATTTGTTAATGCCCAGTAACAATCGTTGTCTTAAAGTATCAGTCATTCTAGGTACAACTCGTAGGTCCCTGACCACCTGTATCAGTGTGAGGGATTGGTATGTGTAATTTGTCGCTGTCTTCTCTTATTGCAGAACTCATTGTTGATTTGCTATACATGTTCATGATTATGACAATCGTTAAATTAGACCAAGGATGAGGAAACCTCAAGTACAGCCAGCAGATATACTGAGATTGAACAGTTTTATATTTCTTTAATTCATTGTAATATTTTCAAAGTTCTTTTTTCAAGTTTCCTTCGTTAGGAATGGATGCTCCTAATAACATAGCAAGAGATTTTTGATCTCTGCCTTTTATCTCCATGGAAACGATGTGTGTATTAATACAGATGTGCTCAAATACGTAGTTCAAATTTTCAGTTCAAATCAATTTAAATTATTAAATACTTAATATTCTTAAATACTATTTTCTTTACACATCAACCAAGTTATTGATGAGCTAAAATATATCTGCTTCATACACATATCTAGTCCGAGAACATTTTTAGCAATTCCGCAGTGCCAATTATATTGTTTTAAAGCGTGTTTGTTTTGTAGTTATGTCGCTGATTCTCAATGTTAAATTGTTTGTTACATGTACCACCAATTGTGTGTTTCTTAAATGACCAAAATTGTCCAATATAAGTGCTCATTGATTGTTTCCTTAGGTACAACTGTTTAGATTGGTTTCTTAAACATTGCTATATTTTATTGTAAAATTGAGATACATTCTTTAATTTTTCGATAGCACTTTTGTTATTATGTGTAGGAACCCTTTACTGTCAGGACCAGTTATATAAGAAAGTTTGTCATTATAGGTATTCATGAGAAATGGTTTCGACTTGTAATGTCTAAGGTGGAAACAGACAGTTTAAATAGGATAACAAACAGTTGTCAATGTCTCCACTAATATTGAGATATAGCTAGTAGTTAAAGGAGCATTACTCTATGTTGTTCTCTTGTAATCAAGAGATTTCATGGCATTATTAAGTACAAAACATAAGGGATCGGTTCTACTGAAAATAAGCTCAAGGAAAATGTATCTAGACAAAAAAACCAAAGGTAAACAATGGGACACATGGTCGTTCCATGCTTGCTATAATGACGACCCTATATCACTGAAATATTTTAATGCAAGGAAGGCAAATAGTACAAAAAGCAAATCAAAATACACCGGTTGTGACAACAGCCTTCCACTGTTGTAGAATTACAAAATGTGTCAAGGTCCTGTTTGCTTAAATGGCACGAAGATGTGCTTCCGACAAGCTAGTTAGTGGTTTAAATGTAGGTTCTAGTGACCCGTCTTTGATGATGACCATTTGCTTACAAATGACATGTTTAATAACTTCTTGTGAATAGTGACAAGGTACGGACAAGTCTTAATATAATGAAGGTCAAATGTCAAAATTCAGGTCAGAGTAACCTGGATTTGGTGCATACACTGTACATGTAACACTTAGACCTCCCCAAAGGGTACATGCATACCAATTCTGATGCTACACCATAGTGTTAAATATTTTGGCATGGACAAACAACTTTACGCTTTTATTGCCTTTTTAGATAAAATAAGAACGGGTCAATACCAAATGTCAGCAAATCGTGTCTCGTACTCAAAACCGATAAAATTAGGCAAAATATGAAGAAAGGAAAGATTTTCCTGGTGAACCTTGAAAAAACCATTTAAGGATAGTAAGACCTGGTGATCTGGAAGAGTAAGCGTCTTCCGCTTCACCGGCGACACCCGCAATTATAATCTAGGTCAAAGGTAAATAATGCCTTAGTAAGAATAGCTTTTCAGTTGCCTTTAACCGTTAGTTGCCTTTAACCTTTAGTTGCTTCATAATACAAGGGCTTACTCAAACGAATACAAGTCATTGAAATAACACTCAACAATTATTAAAAACAAAATTAAGATGGGTCACACGGTGCTAAACTTGGATTCGTCACATAAGCTGGGAATCACTCTGTTGTGTATTTATTAATCTGGGTTAACATCGAGGAAATTATGCGGGTCATTTCACTGTATGGATGTTAATCGGTTTCTAAGTGTGTGTTAAGTCTAGTTATAACTGGTATAATGTTTTCATCGATGTTCTATGCTGCCCTCTTGCTGATCATAAGATTCAATTCTATTTCGTTCATACAATATAAGCATTTCCGGTTGTTTTCAAAAACATTGTTTTGGGGATGTGTAAAGGATAATATGTCATCTATATTTAATCAACATTGTTACGTCTTCATTGAATGCAGCGTGCAGAGACACAAACTAGATTATTTGATGAAAAACTCGAAAAACTCATTAAAGAGAAAACAGTTTTCTTATAAAATGTTGTTGTATGGTGTAGATTTTGGTATCTTCTATATTTTTCACTCTGGTATAGAATTAAGTTAAACTGTTATGAGTTTTGGGTTGAAAAACCCCAACTGGCACTGATTATATTACAACAGAAATAGTCGATGTAATACGAATTTTGAAGAACAACGTTATTATTCAATTTTTTGTTACCTCTTTTGTTGCGTATGTTTCGTTTTATTCTAATCTAGTATAAGCATACTTACAATGTGTGAGCTAAGTCTAGTTCACATCTATTTATACATATGCAGAATCTCATATCAGAACAACAGTTTTGTTCAAATCCTGGTCATAATCATACATATTTGTTTTATTTTATGTTGCTCAATTCAGAGATTGTTTTACATGTCTCTCATTCCAAAAAATATTTCTTTACCTTTTTGCACGATTATATATTTTTTTCAATGGTGTAGTGTGCTTGCTTGCTTATGTGTTATGCCTATGTTAATGTATCTGATCAGCAATTATCAATGGCTACTGCTACCAAAGCGGCGCCATGGTCTTCCGACTGTGATACATTCAAATATCTGTTGATGAAACTCACTTATTGCTTAAACAATCAACAAACATGTTGGTATTATGATGGAATATGTAACAAAGATGAAAACATGTCGGAAATATAACAAATGCAGGCAAATAAATGTTCTTTTTGCAGATATTGTGAAATCCCGTGAAATATTAAATGTTTTTTGTCTTACTTGTAAGGTAACATGACCTATTTAATAGGGGTATACTTTTGGGACAGCTCTTCAGATGCATGTTTTATTGGGGATGTGTAGTCTGCCATCCAATAGCTCATGATTATTGACCGATGGGAACGTTGCAACATCGCCAACGTCGAAGAATTTTGTATTAGTGCTAGTTTTGTGAAGGATTGTCATTTCCTGAATACATAGCGATTTGTTACCGGACATATTGTACCAGTAATCAATTGTTTCTGCGAAAACGTATTGTGTATCTATGTGCTATTCGGAACAATAATCAGTATGTATCCTGTTTTTATTGTGACTCAGTCATTTATTTAGAGCATATTTTCACATAAGTTAATCTCGAAATATCTATTGTTGGATATTTCTATAGTGAGTGAATTTCAATTACATTAAATTGATACACGAAATATGTTTATATATGCTAACCATGCATACTTTACGAATAAATTGCATAGATAATCAAAAGAAACCCATGGAGGAATGTCACTTTAGGTTGATGCTGTAGCATTTGACTTATTCTAGCTTATTGTGTGATATTTACGCAAATAAATCTCCGTAAATTACACCGAATTAAGATATAGGAAATAGGAAATTGATATCAAGAATCTCAATATTCAAGAAGTTTTATAGATCTTCAGTTTTAACTATCTTATTTGGTAAGTCCAGTTATGTTTTTTTTATACAATGTACGTACTGTTAATTTGATGATGCTACTTTGCTCTGATGGTAATTACTTAGTAAAGGAAACGTGTACAATGAGATCGTTTTACCTGGTGTACTTTAGTACATTATGTATGTGTAAATGATGGTGTGCATTTCATTACAATACAATGTGATTCCGTTAACATTGTATATGAAAAAAACAATTATTAAATGTTTTATGTATTGACAACTTGCAGTTCATTATTTACGCTAGCTTTTTGTTTATGCTCCAAGTTTATACAGCTACTGTGATTAACATGACTTCCGTATGGGACTAGAATTCGCTATTTTGCTATTTTGAATAAAACATTTTTCATACGTGAGAATGCGTGTAGCTATAGACGTAAATCTGCGATAATTTAGTCCCGTGGAGTACGATATTTGTGTAAATCCTGAAGGAGTTACAGTTTTGGTAATTAGGGTTCCGTTGTGCGAAGCCTGGTTAGCATAACGGGGAAAAACCTAAATAAAAATACAAAATATTAAAAGAACCCAACAAGATATTTAAACTTGTCTTTGCACGTGGAAGCATTCAATGAGATCAGATGTGAGCAAATGTATTAATTTTGCAATATTCAGATGAAGATCAGATTTAGAAAATGTGCATTAACGATTAGTTAAGCTGATCAGACAGAACAACTTACTGTTATTGATGACGGGTTGGTAAACTAAATCTTGTACTCCCTACACATCAGGAGTCTGTGGCCTACTTAGTACGGTGTAGAGCTGATTAACAGTAATCCAAGCTAACTGATAGTAGCAAAATATAAAACGATTTGTACTTGTCTATAAAGTTATTCGAATACGTTATTGCTTAACTTACCAATCTACACTTAATACATTGATATGAATATATTGGCGAAGGATATAGCTATCTTAATCTGTCGCACCTCGCCTGCCTTTACTTCAAGGATTATGTAAATAAGATACTCTTTGTACAATATGTTTGCCAAATGAGACGGATTCGATTTTTTATCGACTATCTACTCAAAACGTTATATAATCACTGTGACCCCAAAACACACGCATTCGAATTGAACTAGTGTAGGGATAATGTGATAACAGGAACGAATCGCATTTTAACTTGTGTTTTAGCGATCATAATAACAGAACCTTTTTGCCTTACATACTTAACGATAAATCCCATAAGTGTGCATCATACTACTTTTGCCGCCCCTCCCCCGTCTCCCCAAAAGGTGCTCTCTCAACCCTTACACCAAGTTTGACTAGTGTTGAACCGCCCAAGTATACCTACCGTACCTATAAACGTAACGTACACACAGGTAATGCTCTCAAAATAGACTGATTACTGTATAGGGATATATTATCGCAACGAGAGAATGTTATGATGCAGAGGTTCTTATAGAGCATTGAACTTCGTGTGCGACCACCGATTGACGGTTTTCTGTTGTCATAACCCACTTTGTAACAAGACACGCGTGACCTTTCTTCAGTAAACATTAAGAACCAGTTTTATCTCTGTGCTATGGCGAATTTGTACGTTGAGCGGTTTTTTTCTGATTATAATACTTACAGACAATCGTATGGGTGCTTTCAACAAAATTTCAGAATTACAAAACACCACACTTCCCTTTGGATTAAACAAAAACAGACTATTCCTCCTCGGTATTTACCTGCTTCATCCAAATATTGCAGGAATATACCCGACAGTTTCATGGCAAGACATACAATAACGACTATTATGTTGCATGTACTTTACAACTTATTATATATCTATAACTACGTCTTAAAGAACCGTTCTAAAAATAGAAGTGTTGTGTTAGAATGTTAGTACCACCTCAGTTATACCAAAGTGAAGTAATGATCTGGTACGGTCTCAGTTGAGAGTGTTTATACTGATTTTTTTACTAATGATTCACAATTATATTTGTGATAATGAATAAATGAATAGAAAAATACATGAATGAATGAATGCCTGAATGGATACTGGATGGGTAAATGAACGGATGCATGAATGAATGAATGAATGAATGAATGGATGAATGAATGAATGAATGAATGAATGAATGAATGAATGAATTGATGAATGAATAAATGAATTTATGAATGAATGAATGGATGAATGGATGAATGGATGGATGGATGAATGGATGGATGGATGGATGGATGGGTGAATTATTGGATTGATTGATAGACAGACGGACGGATAGATGGATTATTTCAGACAGTGTTTAGTGAAAAACAATGATAACAAATTTAAATGTTGAATGAAGTAGACACGACCCTGCAATTTAGGTAAGTCCGACAAGTTTGTACGAAATAAGTTGTATCTAAATTGTATTAATATGGAAAACAGAATAAAAACTACTGTCAGTTGTAATGTAACCGTGTGAGAAGGCCAGTTATTTACATAGTGTAAGTCAATACAATAACGTAAAACAACCTTTTCCGATGAGTTATGACCAATATGACCTTTTGTGTTGAACTTAGATTAGAGTATCAACTGCGCCTAATTTTATGTATAAATGGTAGCATGGGATTATTGTTTACTGAGGGTAAGACCAACATTATCTGTGAAGGGTGCAATATATTTTTTCTATGTCGTCGTATACAACTATTCTTCTCAGAGGTAAACACAGGTAAATCGTATGTGACCCTATAGATCTCTCACACATCAGCTGATAGTCACAAGTTGAGTTTAAACAGAAGAACGCGTTTTACGCCAAGCAGCTGTCCTTTTGTTTGGAAATGCTGATAATATGATTAGAGTTCAAGTAAGGTAGCTATATGAAACGACAGCGGTCACCTAACTCGTCTGTGTGCGTTCACGTTCCGACTCCGAGGGCTTTATCTGACCTAGTGTAATTTACCTGAAAGGTTTGCCGATTCAGGTACAACATTATCGTTGCTATGTAAGTATATTTCCATTTTGTTTGTAATAAATTCCCAACTATAACCTTAATGTATGTTGACGGTGTGATATAGTGTCCCTATTTACCTGTTTGTGGTCAGTACAAGCTATTCGGTCTCCAGAGTCCTAATCAGTCGATCACATCTGACATTTAAATAATTGGTTAAGCCAACATCTAGTAAAAGATTGTTATAAACGCGTATACCTATTCTTTAATGTGTATAAGAGATTGTTTCTAATATGAGGATCCAAAATAAATCCAGGCTACTTTGGTTACTAAGGGTTCAGAAAATCAGCTGTACAATAACGGTTTCATAACCGTTAAACCGGGTTTGGAAAGGTAGCGTTAGTACTATATTTATCAGTTGTTCTATCTCCATTATGTTAAGTCGAGTAGTACATACACGTACCACTGTTCAACATGACAGAGAGCAAATAGTATAAGACTGCACACTCGCTTGTGTTAAAACTCTTACAGATACAATAGATAGTATATGTATTTAACTGGAATTATCGAACAAATATTCATACATATGTTATATTGTTGGATTGAAGAACAAATATGCTGATTATCAATTTTATTCCATGATGGTTGTTGTGAATTACTTGCATATTTCTAAAAATCTTCAAGTGGCTTTTCTCTCGTGCTTACCCTGTTCAGTAGATGCACAAAAGTCGAAAGTAAGGAACATATGTACATTCTATATCATATGGCCTAGTGTGACGCCATACAATGATAACGAAATAACGTCACAGACTTCCATATTATTTAATGACATCACAATGGAGAAAATATACACAATGCATATCAAATTAATGAAACCTGATACCAATTGTTCATTTTAGCTCATCAAAGACTCACTAAAACGAAAATAAAAATCCTTTCTAAAAATATCACATCATTTAAGGTCCTTCAAAATACATCTGATATCAATGTTTCCGAATATAAATGTACTTGTAAAGTTATAAGTGAGCTCATAAAAACCATTCCATGACCATCTATATCTGCATATTTCAGAACACATCAATTAAGATTTTAAACACTCTTTTGATATAAGTAGCACTGATAAGTCCTAAACGCTAAAGTGACTTGTTTATTTTTTATATACAAAGTAATTTTGTTTATGACCTAGTTAACTTTATCTGTATCCAGTGTGTGCATTACTTATCTTTAGCCTTGACAAGAATTATTAGGCTGATATACACCAATGCAACAAATACAACTGCGGGCCAGATTGTGGAACAATGACCAAGTTTTGTTTATAAAACGGAAAATATACGAAATCTGTTTACAATCCTTCCACCCTCCTTCAAAGTATTCCGCATAATATCGGAATAGGATGTTTCACAATCATTCGAAACACAATATTCCCAGGGTGCCGAGATATATACATGTGTAACAAAATGATTATATAATATACAAACTCATTAATAGGTTGTTCCCGAAATATTTGAGAAATTATAATAAAATAAAAAACCTTACCTGTATCTAACTATGGTTGGAAAATAATTGAATACACAAACACACTGACATATAGCTATGGGAGACAGAAATAAAATAATACAGCAATGGGAGAAATAATAATACAATACATATATAATATATACAGTGTAGTAGCTATGGGAGAAATAGAAACACGATAATATAGCTAAGAGATAATTAAGAATAAAATCTGTATACATATAGTAGATATGGACGAAATAGAAATAAGATAATATATCTAAGGGAGAAATAATAAAATGCTTATACATATAAGAGCTATGGGAGAAATTGAAATAAGATTATATAGCTATGGAAAAATAATAATAAATACATATATATGTAGTAGCTATGGGAAAATGGAAGCAAATATAATTTAGTTAAGGGAAAAATAAGAAAAACATGCGTACGTATTAACAATAGGAGAAAAACAAATACACAAACACAGGTTTTTAAACACCAACAGTGTGTAATAAACAGCTACATTCGTATAGCAGCACCTTTGACAATCAATAAAACGAGTACACTTTAAACGTTCGACCTTCTCCACTATTCCTGAGTTATCTCCCTTCATACCTTTTTGATATTAATAGAACAATAATAATAAATAAACATTTATGAAACAAGTTATTTCAACTTATATTAATCACTCTTGTTGGCCCGGATGTTAGCGCGCGGGGGGTATAATTTTGGGAGGAAACCGGAGTACCCGGAGAAAACCCACGTGGCCGGGCAGGTGACCCAAGTCCGATCGGGGAATCGAACCCCGATCGCCTTAGTACTTTTCATCAATGATATTTTTTAGTACTGAATATCTTCAGAAATAAATGTTTTGCAAACAATCTGCTTAAAATATTGATGCTAATTTAGCACCTATGTGTATAATGACGACATCTATTTCAAGGAAATTGTGTTTAAAAGTTTTTGAATTAATTCAATTTTTGTGATAAAAATGTGAAGAATTACTGAGGTCAGAATTGAGGACTCTATTAATTTTTTTCAGGTTTCTAAAACATCACTTAATTTAACCTTGTGTCGAGATGTTAGAAACTTGACCGTGCTATGGTTAAATGTTGTAGCTAAACAAATAGTTATTCCGGCACGGTTAGTAAGGAATACTACGTTAAGAATTAATTATATGTTGTAACCGTAAAACACTTGTTAGGTAATAGAGGGTTTTATAGGCATTTTCCCTTTAGGCAGTCCTCGTATGTTCCGGAATACCTTTGACATGAACTTTAATTTTTGTGAACTGACACTGTAGGCTCACTGATCAGTCCTAAATTGAGTTACTGATCATATGGTGCAGTATGTACGTAGTTTATTTTTAAATTTTATTGTCCCGCAACATTGGTTTTGGAATACTGCCAGGATTGGGGCCCTGGTTTCAGTGTCCTTACAATAATTGTCCTCGTGCAAGAGGGCTCTCTTTCATACATGCATTTATGTCCATTAATTCAGCTATCCATTCATTCATTTTGACAATCACTTCAGATTATTTCATTATAATCGTAATGATAATAATAATAATGGTACTTACTACGTTTATATCCGTGTTGTGCTACCTTATAAACTATCAGGGAGAGCTAACTACGTTATGTAGCCCCTGCCGGAAGTTCGCGTCCCCAAGTGTTGTTGCCGTGAGTCCGAGGGCACACGCTGACTGTCAGATATGCTTTTAATGACTATTGACTAAGGTAAGTATTAAGTGTATGCTGAAATAATTGTAAATACTATTTTAGTTGTTCCTAATGTCCATTAATGCCAATTGTTTGTTCAATTTTATTGAACTACGAGTCTCGAATATCTTACCTAGAGCGGGGACCTGCTACATAACACGTAACGTACGTCTATAGGTAGTAGTCATGTTGATAGCACGGGGGCTCGCCACTTATGTCCGAAACACACATGCTACATGTACACTGATATGGGTCACATCACACATATATGTGCTGTGATACACATCAGCAGAATAGCACATGTGTACTCCAGACACCTGCACCGAACCCCCTTGCTGAGGGCGTCATTCATGACTCTTGCCATACAAACAAAAATAAGCGAAGACGTTCAGGACCCTGTGTGCTAAGTAGCATAGTACATGTATATATGTTATTTATAAACAAATTAGCACTTGATCTAGAAAGGTCAGCGGTCACCCTATGTTTGCTAACATTTCCTTATTTTATATACAAAAAGTTGGTATTGCATATATATTTATTTATAGTTACCTGTTTCCTTTTTTCAGGGGAGAGGGGCATATTACTTTAGCAGAAAGATTGATGATGAAGAATGAAACTGTAAGCCTAATTTTTGAAATTTTTTCGTGTGAAGTTGAGTGTTAAGAGCCCTATTGCTTATTTTTATGGTATTTGGCATAGGGTATGTATATTATTGCACATGGGTAAAAAAGTTAAAAATATGTTTTACATGGTATATATATTCATTCATATAATTTACCATTTTCTTGTTTTTTCATTCGTTATTCATTCATTATTTAATTCATTCATTCCTTTTTACACTCCTAAGTTCCATCATCCCTTCTTTCATTCATTTTTCTGTCATTCATTTTTTATACAATATCTTTTTCATTCAATCATTCATTCTTTCCACAGTCATTCATTTATGCATTCATGTCTTCATTTGACTTTATTCAATGACTCCCAATATTGTAAATCCAATATAAACCAATATACACACTTGCTATGTCTGAATGTATATTTACTACATATACAACATTTAGCTTATAAATACCCTGAAGACATGGTAACTAATCCAAGAAGCCTTTTTTGCCTAAGCGAAAATCTACATTATGTATATCATTATATTATCATATGTAGCTACGCTATGCTTCATATAAAACATTAGATCTATTTGAAACATCTTGAAAATGTCCAGCGTTTTTTGTCCTTTTCACTGATAAAAAAGGACCTGTATATTGTATATCCAATCAGAATCAGTAAATAAATTTAAGATGTTTAAATTTTGTCTCACTTGGCTTGTAACAAAGAACAATATATTTCAAAGTTCTCACATTTTGCCCTATACCCATTTTATGGAAACAGAAATTAATTGAATTCCAAAAAACATCAAAATGCTTACATTCTATAAAAAAATGTAAATTGTCCTCCATCTTATTACAATTTGGAAATACATCAGAATCCTCTATTCTCCATTGCTTAAGATTCTTCCTTGTTGGAATCATATTCTGAAACAGTTTCCATTTGTAGACTTTAAATGTTTTGTCCTGTATATTCTTGAAAGTATATTCAAGTGTTTCTTGAAAATCTGTGTTTTCAAATTGTAATTGTGGATTCCATCTTTCTATTACTTTTGTTTTTTTTGTTTGCACTTGATTTATATTTTATAAATTATATTATTTGAGTACATATCCTTAACTATTCATTATCTTTTTATCGTACTTCTACATGTAGTTCGATTCTTGTTTCATTTTTGTTTATTTTCTCGATCCACTCCTTTGGAATTGGCATTTTTTTTAAGTCGTTGAGCTAGTTCATATGCTGCAATAATTTTGTA
>JAUMHH010156311.1:4831-18351 GCA_032359455.1 Chlamys rubida | reverse complement strand
TTCACCACTGTTTCCGATTTCTGTTTCAACACTGTTTCCGATTTCTGTTTCACCACTGTTTCCGATTTCTGTTTCACCACTGTTTCCGATTTCTGTTTCACCACTGTTTCCGATTTCTGTTTCAACACTGTTTCCGATTTCTGTTTCACCACTGTTTCCGATTTCTGTTTCACCACTGTTTCCGATTTCTGTTTCACCACTGTTTCCGATTTCTGTTTCAACACTGTTTCCGATTTCTGTTTCACCACTGTTTCCGATTTCTGTTTCACAACTGTTTCCGATTTCTGTTTCACCACTGTTTCCGATTTCTGTTTCACCATTACTTGCAAATTATGTTTCATTATTATTTGCCTTTTTTTTTTTACTTTCTTGTGTTTTTATGCTTTATCATAGCTTATGTATTATGTTGACTATTACTTGTGATTTCTGTTGCACACATGCTTACGATTTCTATTTTAGTATTTTTATGACTTCTGATTACCCATTTGCATAACAAATGAGCAAAAGACAAATAATCTTTGACTTAAAACTAAACAGTGTATCTATTAAGTGAAGGTATGGATAGTAAAATCCAACTCCCCTACGAGAGAATACTTTGTTCAGGGGATATAACCGGGAGCTACTTCACCTTGGCATTCATTAACTGTACATATATATACCTGAGTATATATACCTGAGTATATATATTTATGTGTATGTGCAGATATTGCAATACTGAATACGTAAAATGTTACAACTTTTAAGAAGAATATAAAAAATCTGATTTTTTAATTCAAATTTTAAACATCTAGCTAACCGTCATATGTCCACGACTTTCCAACATGTGCTCAAATGAAAACATTGATGCTTTACTGAAAGTGCTTATGCTGTACTGGTTGCCGTTGAGACCTAACAAAGAAATTAAAACTGCACAAAATATGTTAACAAAATGATGCATTTTTAACTATATCATATTTAAATAAGTAGAATTGTTTTGCAAATTTTCATAAATCTTTAGAGCTGAGGCAAATGAATGTAAAGTGTATTGTAAGTTCTTAATTATGAAGATCAGCCTTATTTTCAATTTTTGTTACATATATTCTCGAACACATAACGTGCCATTTCCACGTCGTGTCCTTCAAACTGTAACTCAAGGTGAAAATTGAGGTCAACAGAGCATTTAACAATTTATATATATCCTTATGTGATGAAATATGTAGGTTAGGAGTGATGGTTTCCTATATCACCATGTTGGAAAGTCCCATCTGTCACCACTACCGACGTGCAACGGCCATGTCGGCTGGACCCAATACCTCGAAATCTAAGTGTTGGGTTCAACACCTCTGTAGACAGAAGGTGATCAATCTCCGTCCTTACGCTATATTAATAGGCTTTTATTATAAACACGGAAAAGTGGTCATTTATCCTCAGTCTCACAAAAAATATTTTAATAGTCCAAGTAAAAGTAGTCTTGACCTGCTTTGTATAAAAGTATACATAATTGTGAACATTATGTATTTTTATCAGGTACTCAGAATAAAACAAATCAATATTAAAAACAATTGTGATATATAACTCATTTTGTCAAAATATTGTTTAACACAGTAGAAAGTGGAAATTAATTTCACCCAACATGTTTGACAATAGAGAGAATATGGGTTGGTAAAACACAAACATTGATTGTTCTACAAAAGAAAGAAGGGACCATAAAAACGCCAATTCGTCACCCTACCTGTGAGTTACCCGACAGGTAATGCTACTAGACTTGTCCTGAATGTCATTTACGTACACTAGATATGTCTGTCAATCAATGCATGACTTACGATAACTAACTCTTCTTATCTAACATGTCATCCAAACAAACTGTGTTGTCCTAATTGTTTTCATCACTTTATCCCGATTGAACTTGGTTATGAAAGACGTGTTTTGTTAGGGGAGGCACCATGTGTGAATAAAAACAGGTTAAATGTTGTAGTAACGGACTCCTCGGGTAAATGTGGGGTATTACAATCTCCTCTGTCACACACATTTCACTCCTTACCATCACTGTAAAGATTTTTTCCCGTTTTTTAATGCGGAGTACTCATTTCACAGAAGCTCAGTGCTGTACCCGAAGGGTTATTTTTAATCTTACGGTTCACGATTAAATAATACAAAATAAAAACGGCAGTGCTTTACCGGACCGCGACAACTTCATTACCTGACAGGCGACACTAATCCAAGTTATGTTCAAATTGTATTGACACAAAGAACTAGAGTATTTACACAAAGGACCATAACCGTATTCAATGTATACACAAATGAACCTGGAGAAAGTCGTTTGTATTGACAACTAGAGGCAGCCACGCCTGCAGAACGCAAATATCGCTGAGTGGATGTAACAGCTGGTCTGACTATCATTATATAGTAAACCTATATAACATATACGTACGACTACGTTACAATAGTGAGGATGCTTCTGTTGAACCTGATACACAAGGAATGGGAAGTGTGATATATTGAGTCTTTGCGTATTGCAGAGTTATCTTCTCTTGTGAGCAGGTATTGATTGTTACGTCATTGGCGGAATAGCTTATTTGGGTTAAGTCTGTCACCAATTTACGGTTTACAAGAAGCAATGTATATAACTTCATTGTTTGATAAGAAAAGCCCGATGCACTTCTGGTCACTTTCGTCTGAAATTCATTTACGTAAATTCAATTTTGACGTAAACAGACAAAAAAGTCAAGGATAGATATAACGTTTCCATGTTGTCCCAATAAAAACCTAAATTTATTGGAAAGTTTATCATTCTGTCAAATTAAAATTTGATATCAATCAGAAAAAGGTTAGAAGCATTGCCATCATTCTATACATTTAGGGGCCTGGTTTTAAATCAGTTTGCAGTCTCAGCGTCGACTTCGTATACCTGACATGTATAAGCTTCTACCTGAAACGCTAATTATACATAAACAAATAGTTTATAAATATTTTACCAGTTGACATTGACGTCTTTTTGTCAGACATATCAAGATACTAATTGTCTTTAGCTTGTCGTGGCAGATATTTTTCTTAACAAATATTATTTGGACGTCATACACTTAGCTCAACAAAATATTTCGATAAAATCTAAACTTTCTGATCTGAGAGCTAAGTCCTTCAAGTTACTATATCAGGCATCTGATTTAATTATGGGATGATGTCATCCCCACATAGGATATTAACATTGCCGTAGGTCCCTTGCCCACAGTCAGGCACCAGTCCAGGTAATTTTTTTGCACATGATGATTGTTTGTTTTAGCCTGATGATCCTGATTTCCTGATCCGTTTTTCAAATTGATGAGCGCCAACAGAGATAACAATCACGTGCATTTATAAATGCATCTACTAAAACACAAGCAAATGTGAAGACTGTTTAGTTTAAACGATGTTGTAAAAGATACCTACCTATGTAGAGGCTGTTTTTCTTCGTATCAAAATATATGAAAATACATTTTCTATGCACATTAATAAGTCCTTTTAAAAGTTATACATCTCTCAGTTTCTGTTGTTGTTGTCCAAATACAGGTATTCACTAAATGTGAAAAATCAAACGAATGATAACATGAACAGTTTTCATATATATAGATCAGAGATAAAAACATATATGACGTTGGTTCATATTTTATTTGTGGTGTTGTTATACTAAAATCGTAATATAATTCCCGACAAGTCCACTTGGTTATATAAATTGACGTTAGTCTTCGAAAAGTAAAAAACTCAGAAACTGTTTTAATGTCTGAACATTAAACATCTCCAGTTTACGTAAGTAAATAATCTACCATCAATCATACTCTTTCACAAAGTAGAAATCCCTGTCCTATAATCGTTGTTGGACAGCGTTATCACCACGGATACCTGAAGCTACTGACCTGTGTAACCAACTTACGTCACAGGTTATATAATAGGTTTTTTAAGCAACAACCCCCAGCAGAAATAAGTTTGATTAATTGAGAGACATCCTAGCTGCCAGATGTGTTTTAAAACAAAAAGATCTGGGTTTTAGGGGACGTCCCAAAACGTAACTATCTCAATACATATTCTTAAGTTTACCTCCGTTCTTCATAGTTTGAATTAATTAATTAACAATTCCCATAGTTGCTTTGGTTAAGAGTGTATATTGCTAATACCCCCCAAGATATGTGACAGTTCGACACACAACGCTGGAGCGGGAATCGTCCTTCTGAGCGATCAGGTGAGTATTTGTTACGAACAGGTTACACTAGAGTTATAGAGAGCTTATTGTGGTAGATGTTAGATAATATACCTAACACAATAACGAGGTGTGCAATATGGTAAAAAACGTCTTTTCATTAACAGAAGACAATGAGATGTCTTTTAAGCAATTATAAGGTATTTGTATTATCAGATCTATTCTAAAACTAAATATTAAATAACGTTTTAATTTCATAAACATTATTAGCATAGGTGAAAGATATACCAAACCGATAAAGAATAATGCGTTAGATATATCTGACCCTAATTTTTTATTTTTATGTTAAACCCAAGTGAATACGAGGTGATAATGATATATCGGTTGATCTTGCATTATTCGTTAATTGACACATTGTTTCTTTCAAAGTGTTAATTAATATAATAAATATGTTGTGTGGCTTTGATACAATGGATATTAGTCAATGGACTTCATTAACAGCTATTTATTTAGGTATGTACTCTTTCATATTCGGATATTATTTGTAATACAGACAAATTCAAATGTGTTACACGAGGAACATTTTCATTTTTGTCCCGATTTTATAACAATATAGTTTCATCAATAGTATGTTTTGCCTACCACTGTTATGCCACTGTACTACTTCTAGAACACGGCGTATTAAAAGTTGTTTCAACCTGGGTCCAAATGGTTTTGATTTCATTAAATAAAAACATGTGTATTTGAGCTTACAGCATCAATGCAAATTGTACATGACAAGAAACTTAACATTGGAATCAGTATATTGTTCACCACATTATTATAAGAACTTAAAAGGAATATTTTTGGGAACATCTTTTTTGAGAATTGAACGTCTTAGCGCATTAAACTATTTCTAAATTATGTAATTTTTGAATTTTTACTGAAATATGAATTTTGATCTGTTAAAAGGAGTCATGGTATCGCATTATAATGCAAGCATGCATGCATATATTTACTCGTTTATATGTATTTATCATCTATGGATAACCTATCGTGGATATATCATCTTTATCAATGTTAGTATGTCAAACACAATGTATTATTATATAAACAAACAGAGAGACTATTAATTATTGATATTTAATTAATGTTTCCTGATTTATTTATGTGCGATGTATTTATATACGTAAATCAAGTACTCTGTATACAATCATGTTGTCACGCATAATTATGTCCTTATTACCATATACATGCTGAGTTCATTAATGCTCATGTCAATCACTATAACTGGTGAACGCTATTGTGTTAGAAAATATGTTGTGTGTTATGCGTGCGTGCAGTAGCGTTTTTCGTGCGTGTGGTTATATACACGTAGGTAATTATGACTGTAGATAGGTAAATAGGTTATTGTACACATTAAACACACACATTTGATATCAAGGTTACATACTTTATCAAATTATTTTCAGATTGTGTCAGGCAAAATGAACGTCACGTTTTCAGTTAAATTTATACTATATATGTATTACCAATTATTAGATCAGTAAGCATATTGCTTATAATAAAGTTTTTAAGTGTAATCCACGCAAGTCGTATAAAACCTACTTTCCACGTTTACGTGGTAAAGGCGTTTAACAACGTTATTTTTACCACAGTTATTCGTTCTATTGCTGTTTATATTAAAAAAGAAATGAACGTTATTTTAATGCACAATATGGTACCGGGGATATGCATCATGTCGTAGTCACCTACATAACTAGTATAATTGTTTCACATATTTTGTTTTTTTAAGTATTGGTTAAATACAACTAATTTAGATAAGTTATTGTTGATATGATCGCAACAAATAGAGAGAGAAAAACAACGATTAACACATAAAAACAGCGTTTCTAGGATTCGCAGTTGACACGTCTTAATTTGAACCAAAATGTTTACACTAAGAATATTTATATTATTATAACCTACGCAGTCGTAAAGTTGCGCAAACAAGATATGTGCATCAATATTTTTTTTTAATTTCTAAAAGCATTCCTGGCTTGCTATTGGAGATGTTCAGTATATTCAGCAATATCACATGTACCTGTGACATATGAATCATTTCCCCCCGATTTCATCTGTAAATGACAGAAATAAATTTGCCTTGACGTATGCATTTGGTCGTACTACTGGTAACAAAGAAATATTGCACTGTGTCTTAATAAATTATGATGTGGGTAAGCATACCTGTAGGATGTACGTATATGATTTACATTCAATCCGGACAACTGCGATAAATGGATAATGTGCCCACCTGTTCTGATAAAATAATGTGAAATTAATTCGGACATGTGAAATGTGTATGAAAGACAAACATTAATATGATTAATCTGAAAACAAAATTCCAACCACCAACTATTAAAAGAAAGCAAGTTAATAAAAAACAAAACTCCAACCACCAACTATTAAAAGAACGCATGTTAATGAAGATCGAATCACAAAACAGATGCGCCTTAAGCTTGTTGAAAGCTTTGTATACAAGCAAATGAAGACAGCGATTATTGTTTACAAGTATTTCAGTTATGATTACTATGAATGGTTGTCGTGGAAGGCGGCAAGGCGATATAAACAGTCCGCGCTGACAGAATGATTGGACAGACAATTATGAATGTGTCAGAGTTTACATTTATGAGCTTATCTGACGTCTTTTCTGTACTGAAGGCATTTGACATATAATTACTCCAGGAGACGTGAAGAGGAATTTCACACTCAACTGAATATTCCATTCAACCTCACATAGGAATGTAAACATACACACGTGATTGCATCTGTAAAATTGATGCAGTATGCCAAAAATGATTAAATTACACTTCACCATACAGCTTTTGCGACCTTCTAGAACTAATCGGTGAAACGAGGGGCACAGCAGTTGGAACTCTCTAACAACCATACCTGGCAGGACATTGTGAGAAATGATAAAGATAAAATGAACAAAATATGATCAACAACAGTGTTTGGGTGTAAAACTTTATCATGTCTTGACTGGGATTACATCTCAAATTGTTATGCTTTCGCTCTAACCATTTAAGCCTCCTGGTCAACAGAAGTGCAATGCCTATTTGGGCTACTGTTATATCTAGGTCCAGAGGGACAGGGACTCTAAACAATCATTAACATGCATTCATACTAAAACTTAATCCGTACTGAAACATATTTACATGCATACGAACTTAAATAAACATTAACAAACATCCGTATTTTAACAAACGTTAACACACATCCATGTTTGAAAAAATAATTAACAAACACCCGAGCTTAAAAAATAATTTAGAAACATCTTATATTAAACAATGGAATAAAATAACCATTAACAAATAACTATGATAAGACAATCAGTTACATAAATTCTTAATTGAACAATTATTAACAAACATCCGTACTGTAGCAAACATTCACAATCATCCTTACTAAAACAAACATTCACAGACATCCGTACTAAAACAAACATTCACAGACATCCGTACTAAAACAAACATTCACAGACATCAGTACTAAAACAAACATTCACAGACATCCGTACTAAAACAAACATTCACAGACATCCGTACTAAAACAAACATTCACAAACACCCATACTAAAACAAACATTCACAGACATCCGTACTAAAACAAACATTCACAGACATCCTACTACAACAATGATTTTACAATCACATCCCACAGTTGTCTTTACTTAAGTTAATAATGGTTACAGTTTACCACAGTGAACTTCAACAAATAACACAGAAACTTGATAAAATACATAAATGGATTTATTTTCCTGCTAACGTTTTGTGTTGCTTATCATTTACGGACCGATTTCGATGTCATACACTGTAAGATGACACTAACGCTGCTATTTTTCTCTCTAAGATGACACCAATAGTTATACATACCAGTCGAGACCCATAGACTACGTGGGGCAGAGGCCAAGGACTTCCGACAATGCATTATGTGGATGAAGTCTATTATAGTTTCTTATTAGACAGCTAAGTGTTCTTTTTGCTGATAAGCGTTTATTATTATGACAGATACAAACAAGCTATAAACGTCTTTTACGAAATAAAGACTTGCTGACATCGCATTGGCCATGAATGGCTGTGACATTGTCCATAAACCCACATGATTAGAATACAAGGAATCACATAGACTCCCTAAGGTTGCTACAGAAGGAGTGTTTTAAAGAAGTTGCATTGGTAGATGCCCTTATTTTGTTAGGTAATTTGTTTCAAATTTGGCTGCCTGATATATACAACAAAAGTATTTGTATAAAATGTGGTACGGTGTCTTGGTATCTGTAAAAGATCGTTTTGGCTTGATCTTGTACGTCAGACAATACATTCAAAAACATTGCACAGATATCCCGGAACAAGATAATGTACTCATTTGTACACTATTGTACCTCTCCTAAGTAGATAACAATTAGCTATTGGCAACAGAATCAGCCTTGCTGCCTGCTTTTGTGCTTTAAAAAGTGTTTGCATCAAATTTTGGGAACATCAACTCCAAACTGTTGAGCAATATAAAAAGTACGGAAATACACATGCATTGAAATATTTGATTCTGGCATTAGTGGGAAGATACCTTTTAATTCTTTTCAACAAACCTAAGCCTTTATATATTTTTCCCTAACAAGTAGTTAACATGGTCTTCCCAGCTTAAACATTTGTCAACCTTTACACCAAGCAGTTTAGCAGACTGTACCTGGTCAAGCTCTGAGTTCATTCTAATATCCTCCTTATCCTTGTGTGCCGAGGCTATTTATTATAATACAAAAACGTAGCGTAAGGATTTTAAACACTTACGATAACTAAGCTATTAAAAACCTTATAGATTTCATACAGTCTAAAATATACCATACTCGACTAAATTATCAGATTATATCGTAATAAAACAACCGCCAAGACTATTGTTTATCTACGTCTTATTTCATATAATGACATTTGTATACGTTGCATAATACCCACAGTCAATTGAATATACACGCACATAATGGTCTTTAATGCAGTATTTGTATATGGGTAAGTGCATAAGTTAATATATTTCTGGTTAATTAAGTTACGGTTGATTGAACGTTGTAAGTTATCATGTAGAATACATACCCTACCAAGACAATATACACGTGTGATCGCTGGCGTACATGTACACGGAGAAAATCCTTGTTGATTTATCTCTGTTCAATATTACACCGTGTATAGGAAATGTACAATGGATCGGTCTTAAACCATGCGCACAACTGAATGCTCATACGATCTTCTACTTTGACACGCAGGCTTGCTATTTTCGCCAGGCCGTATTATATACAATACAGGCATGACTTGTGACACTGACAATACTAGCATGTAGTAATCGAACCAGGCAATGGAGGTTTTTTATTCCGACGTGTAAATGTTTTATTTAGACTACATGTGGATTAAGAATGAAACATTAACCCTTTGCAGGAGTATAGGGCAGTGAATGGAAAGTCGGTCGGACCCAGAGGTAGGTTAATTTGTCAGTATTGATTTGAATACGTGGCTACATATGGCGCTGGCTTTTATTTTGACGTTTGATTCTTTATCATGTTAGCTGTTTATTTTTACATTAAAGCATACAGATGTACATATAGATCAAAGACAGTAACTTGTAGCTTTCAGCGTCGGAATCTTGTTTCCATTTCCAATGAAGCAAGTATTGTCAACTTGATAAATGAAGTCTTCCCCAACCTGGAATATATTCCATCAATCATACTTTATTTAATCTATATTTTTGAGTTGATAAAACATAATTTTGTGTCCAACCTCGACATTCATCGACGAAATCAGATTTTCTCTGCTAGGAATGTAGTGCTGATTTGAGACAAAACAAATGCATATACCACAGCCCCAACAAAGAAAAAAATCAGAATTCAAAGTCGATATATAAATCATCACACAAAGGCAATATCAGAATTCATAGACGATTCGGAAATGAACACATAATGACAACAACGTCAGGACTCCATTTCAATATGACCTGCAGGCGTTTATGGTTAATGGAATATAATGCACTGAATGATATGTCTGCTTGCCCGTGGCACACACAGATTAAATACAGCACAGAAGTCTCTACAGAAATGGGCATGTTACTGATATCAACTTACTTGAACGACTGCATTTCTTTAACAATCAGAACCGACACGTAAGGTGCACTTTAGAGGACGCTTAATCATCGGCCTGTTTGTTCACTCTTGAAAAAAATACTACAAAGTTTAATTTCTCTAAGATAACTATAGGTTTTATTTATATGCGCCTATTGCCTATAGTCACAAATATACCTGCATGAATGATCAACGCTTGTATATTTAAAAATTATGTCTAATTCTGTGGTTTAGTAATATATTGGAACAATGATGTGATAGTACGAGCATATAAGACAACGTAACACCGAAACCATTAAGTTTAAACTACCGGCCATTATGTATTGTTGGACAGGTAAATCCGATACACCGTAATCGTAGCTACTGGCTGATCAAAGGATATAATACACACAGCCTTGATCCTAGGTATGTATCCCTCTTTTGTGCATTTCACATATTACGTTATAATGTATCTTGATTATTTTTTTACCAGAATATTTCGAAATCTTATTTCATTTCATTTATTTTCCGAATTTTGTAACTAAATACGACTTACAACTGTACTCGACTCGTTTTAGGTTTATTTCTACACCACGTGGTTACCTCATTAGAATCAACTTTGCTGTTATAAACGTTACCACTCCTTATAGACCGTTGATGGAAGTTGTATGTCTCGGTTGATTCATAACTCCAGGGCATTTGATCAGGATTTTCTAGGTAAACGTTTCCTGGTGGCCAATATAGGTTTATGTTCATATAACTGAAAATTCACTGACGTTATAACGACTTAAGTTATTAATTATATCCAATCTGTCTTAAATTCTTGGTGACGTAATACTTTCTTGGAATTATGACCATCAGGAAAAAATGCGCATTTCAGTATTTCGCATCGTGGTGTTCATTGTGTATTCCGCTTAGTTTCCATATATCCACACTTCTTATGGTTGTTGTGTTCGTATCGACTTTTATTTTCATCCCATGTATTAACGCTATGGTTAATTTATTTCCATATTGTTCTGAACTACTTCACAAGTATGCCCTTCAGAAGCCAAAAGCAATGACACTTGCGAAGAAATATTCATGCACTATTGCTTAAAAAGATATTCAATTCTAGTTTACCAGAGGTTTGAATCAACGACTTTTTCTAAGGTGAACAATCGTATTACATACTGTAACATTATAAAACATGAGGCACGCGTTATACATTGCATCTCTGTACATAATGTCCATGTTATATTAAATAGTGTGTGCGATGTATACTATAATCATGTGCGGGCGAGTTGCTATGGCGTGCTGTTACACAGATGTTACAAATATCGATCTTCCTGTGGTTGTTCAAAGTTTTCTCAGCTTAACTACGAGCTAGGTAAATAAATAAACAATATTTTTGTCTTCCAAATGTCCTAAATCCAAAGGTGGTGAATGTCGGGTAAGTAGTTTTAATGGTGACCAGTGCTGTTACCCTATATTTTATGTTGTTTTAGTGATGACTTTTGTTAAGATGTTAAGTTGACTAGCCAGCATGGTGTGTAATCTACATATATCCCTACACGTATGTATATGTATTTAGCTCTGGTTTCATGAAACAAAAGTTCAATTATTTAAAGAACATTGTATCATGACAAATATATCATCACTTTGTGAAACTGACCAGGAGCAGGAAATAGATCTCCAATGTAACGATCTAATCCCATACAACATTCTCAAACATGTTCATATAACGACACTTGATTAGCAGCAAGTATACAAAATGATGATAGCTGGTGCCATGTAGACAGCTCGGCCATTAAAAGATATGTGTAAGGGTAACATGATGTTCATTCCCGTATCGTACGTGTCTAACTTACGGTGTCACCTCGATACAGCAATGCTGTTCACTCTAACATTTACACCCACAATAACCTTATATTACAGGAGGGAAACAAAGGGTATTGAGAAAGGAAAACAATATATGATAGCAACACTTGTCATTATGTGTTTCACTTGTATAGGTTTTACGTCGGACAAGAGAAAGACCGTTTGCTTGAAAGTATCTACAATCTTTCGAAAGTGAAATAAGATATGTTTGCATCAATATCCTTGACTAATCCAATTATACTAGATTTGAATGGCTATGATAAACATGCACGGTTAAACGTTCAAGGGGAAGAACTGACAGTAACTGCCCTTGGGGAATAGGTTGATCAATATGAAGAATATGAACAAGTTCTGCAATTATTGTATATTTAGCTTCAAGCAATTATGGACACAAAGCATGAGCCGTAGTAATAGTAAGAAGCCTGCCGTGTTTTACATTAGTCAGATACAATCTTATAATATCAAACGTAAGTCGGCTGAAGGTCGCTTAGACAGAGACAATCAATAGCATATTTGTAATGAACAATACAAGATAAGGTCCCTACTACGGCAATATTTATAAAAATAGCTGATCTGTTTTATTTTGTGTGCTTGTAGAGTAGTTCAGTTGAAATTATTAAGGAATAAGATTGAAACTAGGTGCATTTTGCATGTTTGTATAAACAAACTATTAATACATGGATGTTCACTGACCACTATACAGTATTAGGGAAAACCTTTAGTTGTGAATACTTGTACCGAATTGATAATCACTCGGGAAGGAATTGTGTTAGGTGTTTAATTTTGCTATTAGTATAAGATGACGGAAAGATAAGATTCATATATTTATATGTGGTGATGGCAAATTCGTGTTTTAAAAAGGACTTTTGACATTGCCATGAACCTGTGATTTAGTTATCATGTTAAAAGTATTTCATCGTTTTCTATTAAATGAACTACAAAGATTGGGGATTATCAGGATAACTAACCTTTATACCTGTATTTTACTGTATACATACTTACAAAATGGAACATTTCGCTATGATAATTAGAAAATAAAAAAAGGCAATATGTGATACAATTCCGGATGAGAAAAGTCACGAACAAGTTATAATACTTTTACTTATTATTTAATGATAATTTTGAAATGATATATTTTTAAAACGCTGGTCAATGTTATTCACATCTTATCTAAAACTTAAGATGTATTTTCACATCATTCAGAGCAGGATCTTCCTACAAAATGATTTAAAGTACGCAACGTTTCACACTGAAGCGCTGGGACAAGGTATTAGGTATCAGCCAACTGACATTAGGCCATGTATCTGTCGTTATAATACATATCAAGGTGAAGCGTTAAAACGAACCATTCAAACGAGGAGCCAGAAGATGGACACTAATTTTGTTTCCAGTCAGTTCGCGGTAACATGACTGACATTG
>JAUMHH010156300.1:0-14023 GCA_032359455.1 Chlamys rubida | reverse complement strand
AGGACATCCGGGGTTTGGGCCCCGTAGGCTCCTCACAGTTCACATAAAACACATATTTAAACAATCAAAAAACCACAGAAGTACATTTCTACCTGAAATAAGCACAACTAAAAAAATATTTAAGCGCTTATTTACTAATGTGTTGAAAAAAAACTAACTAAATCATAATGATAAGATATCAGATGCGTTGTTTTCAATGTCTAGAGAAACATCAACTTCCTTTATTAAGTTATTGTCAACAACAAAATATTTCTTGAATAGAATATATTTCTTCTTCATGAGGTAGTAGTATTTGATATAATAAAAAAAAAAATACGAAAGGTATACATAAAAAACGTCTTTATATTCACTTTGGACATTTTATTTACCACCAGATAACGCCTTTTAAGAACGCAAAAACGCACTACTCCTAAAAAGAAGTTGATGCAAAAAGCATTTGTATGTTTAATCTTCCTGCTATAGCCCAGAAGTATAAGTTTTCCGAGAGAAATATCAGAAAGGTAACTCTGATCAGAATTTCAAAAAAGTTTCTTTGTTAACGTATAGATATAAGCCAAAAAATCAGAGAGTTCTGAACAATCTACAAACAAATGCTGTAAAGTTTCCGTCTCAGACGTGCTAAACGACTGAGCTAACCGGCCTACCTGTTTTCTCATTAAGGATGATTTTATATATTAACACTGTGTATTACATTTTATATATTATCTTGGCCAAGCCATGATGATTTAAATGTTTTGTTGCGAAGTATGATGTTTTAAATATGTTTAGCTAATGCTTTCAAAAACTAGGCCAATAATGCAGAAACCCTTAAGTTTCTATTTAACCATTTGTGTAACTGAGAGCAATGTTGTAATACTAACACGAGGTGTCACAAACTACTGATTCAGGTAACACATCCTGGTTGTTCATTTGGACAGACTTGTTTGACTAGTTTGAAAAACGTTCGTTACCTGTCCAGACCTGATGAAACCTATGGCGAAGATCTTGGTTTTTACTATTTCTCTGGAAAGACCGGTTCTTCTAGTTTTAAATACAAAATGCCCATGGGTAAAGCGTTAGCGATATGGAAAGTTGAATTGAGCTCTTGAACATCTTTATCTTGACTTTCTGGTCCAAATGTCAAACCGTTTGGGCGACAATAAAGCGGTTACCAAGGTAATTTCGATGAACTAAAATAGCAAATAATGTTTCCGCAGTTAACAAGGGTGATAAATACAGGCAGCAGGAACTTTTACAGTCAATTATAAAACCCTTCTAGTACACTGCGTGCTGCTGGCATTAAGGTTCTGAATTTGATCTAAATATGTTTTATCTGCAAAACACATACGGGATAAGACACACGGGGAAAACGTATCCCTCTTCCTCTCTATAGTACTGACAATGTACTTATGTTACGCAAAGGAGAATAACAATCATGAAAACAAATAAAATGATTCAATATTAGGTACGAGGTAAAATTTACAGAAACGTGTGTTATTTTCTGATTTCTGTGCCCTTACTGTCTGAACAACGTACAATGTATATACAATATATATATATATTTAACAATGACATACCGAACAAGAAACATTGTTATGATTGAAAAGTCTACCAATGATATGTAATATATAGTTATTAACGTAATTAGATATATGGTACTATGTTTTGTCTTAACCAACCTCACAATAACTGGATGACTTAGATGACCGCATTGCAGTAAACCAACTTCCTCCAAGCTTCCTACACAAACTACAACGCGCTACGCGCCATGATGTCAGTTTCAGCAAAGTTAAACCACATAACACTTGTTTTGCTTCCTTATGAACTCCTGGCTCACTAAGCTCCCTTCTGTTCCGGATATATTACATTGCACCACCATATCATAATGCATAATATAATGTATAACGTTTATTTAGTTAATATTAACATATTTACAATTCGTTTTTTGTCATTAATTAAAACAAGTGTTTTTTCGATGTATGAAAAATTCTAAAACTAATCAAAATAATGATAAATTTTCAGTATCAGTGATGAAGTCAGAACGAAATTATATGTGGTAACAGTTTCTGATTTTAACAAATGAATGGCTTTTAAACTATTAATTCTTCAACTTATCAATTGCATGGAACGTTTCAAGTTATGTGACTATTGAATTTAATTCATACGTTTTATTCTAAATATTTGCCTGACCTGTAGCAGCTTGGGTCTATACTTAACACCAGTGTTTTCTGATATCGTGTACACCTAATGTGCTGTGGCTCTCAATATATCCCTGGTGCATATGTTACAGATGATGAAATGACAATAAGTCATGTCAATCAAACGAGATGCGTCCGTTCTTTACCTTATTGTGATAATTGCATGCAATATTCAACATGGTTAAGCATTCTGACAGTAATTCTAAAATTCAGAACAGGTTTGTAGACAAATTACGTTACATGCGAACATTTTCTGCAAGCCTGTTTGCAATTATAGACCTATAACTTAGATTAAAATACAATTTCTTTTGATAACATAAACATCTTATGTAAATCATATTTATGATAAGAGCCGGGAGAATTGTTTTGCTGATATCATGGTATATAATTAGCCCACTTGTGAATCAAAATTGAAGCATGGTTCCGGTACCAAAATTACGTCAACATTGGCACGTTGCCAGAATGTATGTTGTGCATGAAGAAGGTATAAAGTAGAAAAATTAAAAGTATTGAAAATAGCAAATACTAATGCATTTATAAGAACTTCATTATTGTATACCATCATAGAGGGACTGCTCGATCTCGCCGCTCAAGGAAAAACTCGTGGTCACAGTAAAAAAATAATCAAACAACATTGTCATTTATGTTTTAGAAAACATTACTTTACTCAAAGAATAAATGATATCTGGAATAGTCTCCCACAAGATGTTATTTCATCTCTTATTTTACCTTGAGAAAAACTTGAACGGATTCTGTAAAGATTTTGAGTTGAAGTACGATCATACAGCGTCTATATAGGCTTATTTTATGTTTACGATGTACCACATTTTATTTCAAATTATATTGATGTGGATATAGAGGCAGCGATGCCTTCGTCCACTAATATCTTAATAAATCATATTAAATCATATCTTTCACCAACACGATCAGTTCTATTAATACATTATCATTTAAAATCTGTGTCTGGCTTCCTTGACTCGCTTATAACCGACACATGGAAGTCAAGGTTCTCTGTCGCATGGCAGTCAAAACTTCAAAGAAAATCATGTTTCATATAAACAGTAACATCCCCGTGAATTTCGTTTTAGATATACCTGTAGTGGGCTTGGCATAGAAAGAAACCAGGTAGCGTTGTTGGTTATATAGAGATCGTATCGTTTGCGGACGTATCCTGGTTGCTTTTTTCGTCTCTAAACACTATTGTTGATTTTTGTATATTTGATCTTTATCTTTTTTCATAACATTTTCGTGTGGATGGCTTTTTTTTCGAAACAAAAGAATATTTTTAAAAACATTTCAATACAAATTTAGACAAAAGTGCAAGGATCCTTAAGCACCGTCAATGAAACAATGAATGCATTAACCTTTATATTACTGCATATAGGCCGGTTAGCTCAGTCGGTTAGAGCGTCGTGCTAATAACGCGAATGTCGTGGGTTCGACCTCCATACTGGCCAATACATCTTTATTTTCAAATAGGTTTGTTTATTTATAAATTCAGCGATATCCCTTTTTTATGTAGAATTGATTGGACGTCTCTATCACTTTGAGCCTACGGCCCATCAGTCAACAATCAATAATGAAAGATATTTACGACATTAGTAAATAATGAGATAATATAATATGCGGTAGACATTTGTCACCATAGATATGTAGGTATCCGGGACACAGACACCACGTGATTGAGAGCAATTCCTTCCCTCAAGGTAACTGAGCCCATAATATACATCGCTTATGTTTATTCTGTGAATCAAAAAGGGAATGTTGCTTTTAACACTTAAAATGAATCATATAGATTACTATGAATTATCCAAATATTTCCGAATCTGAGGAGTTTGGAATTTTGATATTATAAGTACATTGTATCAAATAATTACATTCCCATGAATGTAATTATTTGATACAATAATTACAAATAATTGTATTACTCGTAAATGAAAAAGAAACCTTTTAACTATGTTAGTGGCTATCATATCACTTTTCTTTAATTTTGACTCGTATAAATGCAACTGATAACTGTCTCAATTTATTAATAAAACGATCCCTTACATGATACTGAAGAATGAAATTACACACACACAAGAAGGGAACCTGTTAGTAAACCTACCGTACCGGACATAAAGTAGCAACCCTGACTCAGCTAATCTTACCAATAAGTTTATAGTGTGACGTTTCCAGTTAAACTACGTATAACCCATTACAACTAACGTTTATTGATCGATGGATACAATTTAGTTTTCACACCTGTATTGCCTAAATGTTTGAGCACAGGTGCAAATTATACAAACATTATTCCAGTCCGTTATTTAAATGAAAGCCTGGTATATGGAAAAGTTTTCTATACCTCAGACGAATACTCTTATGTGTAATAGCTTAATAGCAGTACATTTAGTTTATTGATGAATTCGTGAGTCAATATTGTATCCAATATACTTGGCCTATAGGCGATTACGGATCATTTTATGAACACGTCACAATGAAATAAGATATTTTGTGTGACGTCACCATCAAATGGGCCATCAAAACGTAACTTAGGTGGGGGAGTCTTTGGCCATCGATATATCGGTGATGCATGAGATTTTTCTGTTATTTATCACGCGTACATATAAATTAATATTATTGTGTGTTATAGGATCATAACAACATTTGATAAAATGTTCATTGCTTAAATACAACATTTACAAGCACGATCTCATATGTATAATTATCGTAAAAGGATATTTTTCTGTACTTGTTATCTTTACTTACTTTATTATGTATACCCCCTACCAGTAATATGATAATAACAAGAATTCAATAGTATGATATTTAATTGAAGTGTCTTAACTCCAAGCAATCTAACTCTAGGGTATAGAGATTTCACCGTCGGCATCACACAGGAGTGATTGATTGTGTTTCTCCAACGCTTCCTTTCTGTAAAAATAATCAATTTCAAAAATTTAATCCTTGAGTTGATATTCTCTGCCTCAGTATTCTATTAATCATGCACGGACGTGTCATTACAAATACAAACACAATCAAATTAAACTTTATTTTCAGCATAAAACCAAAATGTCTCGTTTTTTGCTCCAATTTATGATATATTGTTATTGGTGTTTTTTTAAAGACATCATGTTTTAAGGCAGTAAATGTAAAAGAAACCTTTTTTAGTATATAATATGTAAGTACAAAATCCAGGAGTTTGTTAGGTAGGGGCTGTCCCAATCACATGCTCTCTGGATTGGCACATGTGATAGTTTGTTTTAATTAATTAATTAATTATGTATAATAGCTGTTCTTAACAAAATTATGATATGGTCTATATATTTTTACATACAGGTGATTGATCCCTGTTATGTAACTATATGTTTTATATTGTGTAACTATATACTTGTACGATGTAACTGTGATATATGACACTATAATACACACAATTGACTTGACTTGACTTGACTATATCTCTTTGCGATTATGGCACTTTTGTAAACAACTTGAACAGTGTGCATATCTATTGTTAAAGAACACATCGACCCGTCACAAGGTTATTCTCAGGCATACAACGATGACCAAAACTAGATATTTTGTTCTATTTCTGCAAACTCGTTATTAAATTTTATTAGATTTCAGATTTTCATTGATCTATTCATTTAGCCAATTGATTTCGCTTTCATTAATGAAATAAAATATCTTTAGTGTTACACGTAATCGAGTTGTCAATCCTCATTTTTATTTGCATAATTATTCAGAGAGATGATTTAGTTTTTCCATTTAATATCATATTTATTTTAATGGGAACCCGTGAGAACACCCGAACAAGTAAGGTTTAGTTACAAACTGTTGGATACGTGCGACCATTTTTTTTTTTTATTATTATTTTCCGATCATGAACTTCCCTTTTCATGAGAGTAACACCCCTACACGCCAATATCACGATTTCAGGCGAAACTGAGGAAAGATTTTGACAGACTACAGTTTGTTTCGACTAAAGCAGGTTGATAAAGGCTTCAGGCAAGTTTTAAGGTCGCCAACATAATCTCATTGAAGCTTATTTCATTTTTTTTTCGTGATATGAATGTCACTTTTTCTGCTCAAAAGCGTGTTTTGTTATTGTCATCACATTTTAGAACCTGACTCTAATTGCATTTGACCAATATTTACAAAGTGAGTTTCGTCGATGAAGAGAAGACACCTTACCCTGGAAACATCTCGTCTTATTCCCGGTCTGTTCATAGTTTGCTCTAGTGTCATCAACAGTGAGCTGGAATTACGATTTTGTTTACACTTCTGTATTCTCTTGTTTTTTTAAAGAGTGTTGCAGATTTTTTTTCACTTATAGTTTGCATTTGTGAAGGGACATATTTAAAATAAATCTGACGATTGAAATGTATCTGATATCATATACAGGAAGGTATTGGATTTACTTTTCACGCCATTCCCCGAAACGACAGGAGATAGCAGGTAACCGATAAAACATGTTATTGTGTCGAAACATTTGCTTTGGCGTCATAGACAATAATGCCCGTGGTTCATCATCGATCATAATATTGATATATTAATTCAGGTGATGACAACAATTTTATCGCTTTAATTCTATTATTGAAACCTACAATTGGTCCATACGTTCCCTAACACGTGAGCTGACCTATTTACATATATCGTCAGTCACATGTACTTATCACTATGGGGATTAATATATATACACAAAGGCCGGTTAGCTCAGTCGGTTAGAGCGTCGTGCTAATAACGCGAATGTCGTGGGTTCGACCCCCACACTGGCCATCATATTTTTTATATTTATTTTCTTTTGTTTTTTTTCCCTTTATATATGTATGTTTCAGTATTCGACTAATCGAATAAGAGATTCGTGAAAGTGTGTCAATTATCGCTAAAGAGATAGTGGTATGTTATGATCAGATACAATATTAACAAAACAGAGAATAAATGCTGATATGAAAACAGGAAATGGGACTACTGGTTTTAAAATTTGGAATGTGTACCTACGTGGACTTCCATAAGAGTGGAGCAAAATACATCATTTGTAATTATGGTTTCTTCTGTTACTAGTATCTGACAATGAAAAATATACATAGGAAAAATCAGAAAAAATTGCCAGCATACATTGTAAAGAATACAACGAGTTACTATGGTAAATAGTAGGTTTGCTACAGGCTTTAGTGTGATTGCCCTATTGAGGTAGTTAGGATGGCTGACACACCCGACTGACTATATCATTTACAGCAAAACTTACATTGATCAGGTCCCTACCCATTCAGGAAATGTATTTGGCTATGTTGTTTTCTCTGCGATTCGAAATACATTCACTAACTACAGTGTTTTGCATAAGCTGAATAACATCGGAAAATTAATATTTAACTAGGCGTGAAACATTATTTTTCAGCTCAGTTAAACATTTTTACTGGCACAGGTGATTAGTTAAATCACCCCAGTGAATGTAATCACAGGTGTTTACTTTGTCGGTTCATTGAAAATCACTCACATTTGTTGACATTGAAAGTTCAGTGGAACATGACAAGCAGATGTTTATTTTGTAAGGTGAGTGAAAAATCACAATCATGTGTATGTATTAATTTTTCGCTTCAGTGAAACATCAGCAGTTGTTTACTTAGTCGGTTCATTTGAACAGCACCAGCAGGTGTACATTTTATATTGTTAGTTCTATGATACACTACAAACAGGTGTTTATCTTGTCATTCCAGTGAAATATCTTCCATATGTGCTTTCTTTGTCGAGTCGATGAAACGCCAGCAACAGATGCTTCCTTTTCTAATTGTGTGTTTACCATGTTGTACCCGGTACAGACAACAGTTTGGGGACAGACAGTAAAACTTAAACCAGTTCTGAGTTAAACGCTATTGAATAACAGGATGTTGGTATGACCCGAAGTGCCAACAAAACTAGCTCGAACACACAATCGATAAAACTGGGGGAAAGTATGAACAAATGAAAGATTTATGTAGAGGCCATTGAAAACAAGGTGTATATAACCACATGTTCCGGAAGGTTAAGCGTCTTCTGCTTCATCGACGACACCAATATGTAAATGTAGGTCAAAGCCAAGGGATGTCACCCACTCAAAGCGAGAACTGGGGTAGTGACAACGAAATAACAAGGTACACTAATGAGCAATAGCATGTAGAAATTTACCAAATGAGATCATGATGGTGACCATGAAGCCTGCCGATAATCTTTATTAACTTGCATCTCTGGAAATCCGATACTGTTAAGTTGACCGTCAGCAGTCGTAATGGAAACCGAACCTACCGATAATTTATATTTCATGATCGACCGCCACTGGTAATTTGACTGAAAATAACTTTGGGTTATATCCCATGACATGAAATTCATCAAAGCGATCAATCATGATGCACATTTACCCCATGCAATTTTATCGTCAACGTTGTTACGGAAAGTAAAACCTGTTTTGCGGACGTCGTCAAAGCACTCGGATTGTGATGTCATTGGATATATCACGCGAAATTACCTGATACGAAAATCAATAACCTAATAACAAAACAAAAACACGTCTGTCTAGATGACGGAAGTTTGTTTGTTGTGTTTACTGTGTATAATTTTCTACGCCATCAATATCCTTGGTAGCAAGTTTACAATAGTGCTGTACTATCAATACAAGTAACCAAAGCGTATCCTTTAGGTAACATTCATACAGCCATAGCCACACTGCCTGGGGAAATTATCGCACATGACAACGTACACATTTATCTTTTCATAAAGGTGATAGCCACACATCAATTATCGAATATTTTCGTTCACTTAATTACACTATACAAAACAGGGTAAGCTGACTAGTTGCTCAAGAATACTGACTTAAGAAAACCACGCTCTCACACAGGATGTTCACACGTCCAAAATCGAAATTGAGTACACGAAATCTGGCTTTGCCCACATAAAGAATGTTCAAGCGTCCAAAATCGAGTAAAATCACAATTGTTTTAACTTACATTAATCACTCTTGTTGGCCCGGATGGAAGATAGGGGGAAATAGGTAAATTTTCAAAAATCTTCTTCTTCTCAACCTATAGAAGGATGTCGACGTTTTAGAGCATCTTTGGCCATAAAGCGCACAATGGGGCTTTATGTGGGAGGACATCGCAGTACTTTGAGAAAACCAACGTGGCCGTGCATGTGACCAAATACCTTTTCACGTCGGATCCAAACATAGAATTTCAGATATCCAGAAACAAAAATTAATTACACGGAGCGCTCCGTATAGCATATCCAATATCTGGAGAATAATACATGGCCATTTTTAAATCGTCTTTGTATCAATTCGAGTCCCCGAGGGCTTTCGCTCATAAACCAATACAAATCAACAACATCTTTAATAATTTATTAGATAATACAAACGGCAACCCAAGTGATCTGAGAATATCACACTCACTCGCTGTGCATGTCAACAGCATTACCTAATACCCAGCATCTCAGCCTGGTCTTTGTTAAAGTTTAAAGTGTTTCCCGTATGCTTCTTGTCAACGAAAGAACATTCATAGGTATCTGCATTCAGTTGAACAATGACGAATTGTTGATATTAAAATCTTGCATTGCACTATAGGCTTAATAAAGTCTTATGTATACTTAATCTTCTAGTTCATTTTGATGTCACTACCAACATATTTTTCATTTCCACTTCATGTTGATGCCGGACAAACTGTCTTGGCGTCATTCGGTGATGGTATGACGCAAGCGATGACATCATTATCCAGTGATGCCATGCTCCTGCCTGATACCAGTTTCGGACTGATATCAATGTTTGTCTGATGTCCATTTCGGCTCGAGATATTACACTTCATGGGTAACGTTGAGATGATAGCCAAGTTTTGAAGTTTTGAAGTATACAATGGCCCTACCAAGTATGCGGTATGCAATAAAGAATCATATGTTAAAGAAATCTCACTGTATTTCAAAAGATATCCTCATATAGCCGATAACGAGTACTGGGTAAAAGAAATCTCCCATCCCAAACAGGTTAAAATAAATACCAATATCGATTGAACCACATGAAGTGTACTCACACGTCCATTATTTATGCTGACATACAGTAAGATATCCATTAAATATTAATATAGACAATAGTGTATTCATGTTCACAAAGTTATTGATGAAATAAATTGCTAATTGAAATACAAAATCAAATATCCACATATTTTTCCAGCAAATCGAGCCAGCACACAGGAAATGACAATAACTTTATATTTGTCTTATTGGCGATTAAGGCTTTTACTTTACATACCGAGGCCCCCACATTGGTTATAAACTTTAATACAGAAATATATCGGGAAAGCATTCTTACATTATACATCATTTCAAAAAGAGTATATACAGTTTCTGTGCAGGTTTGGGGATACCTGCTTTATCCAACTGAATGTCGTCATAGGCGACTTATACGGGGCCCGTCAGCAGAATTGTTGGTTTTCGTCGGTATCTCCTCCCTGAAGACATTGAAGAGACTCGTCGGTATCCCCTCCCTGAAGACATTGAAGAGACTCGTCGGTATCTCCTCCCTGAAGACATTGAAGAGACCAAAAGTGATCTGCTGTCCCCAGTGTAACCCTTGAGACCTGTCTTCTTTTTTCTCTCTGTTTTATTTCGTCTATTCGGCGGTGTCTCCTAAGACACCCACCGTCAAATGGCCTTGGCTGTTACGAGAAAGTTGAACAAACAAAAAAACAAAACAAAACCGATCGATATGTTTGTTGTTGGGGTTTTTTTTAACATGAAAAATATTCCTCCGACTAATCAATTCTAGGGAATTGCTTTCATATACAACTGGTTTTATCCACTGTGATTTATTGTTTGTTTACGGCTAAGGAAATTAATTATCCTGACATAATTCTTGGTTCATATTTAAAAGAACTGTTTTAATCAGATGTGCCAATGATAAATACTGAGGCATACTAATACTGATTAATATTCAATACTACTTTTTCACATCCATGTTATTCTTTGACGTAATTTCCGGTTCGCATTTCTTAGGACTGGTTTAATCCAGTTATGCTATTTATACATCGTTGTCATACTCGTATCTACATGTAGACAGAGCGTGAAGCTCCCTGTACACGACGCTTGCCTGTCGGACAGTAGGTAAGACACCTGTTATGGTCTGAAGATACCTCTATCGTAATGTGTAACAGACGCTATACCATAACTGATAACTGGCGCTATATCGTACTGTATGGAAATTGTTCTATTTTCATTTAAAAGTTAACTACAAGACATTTAATTGGGACCATTAATGAGTCACGGTACCTTTGTAGCCCACTTTGACCAATTTTAAAGGGGTTGTTACATGTTTGTCACTTACGATCTTTGTCGATACTGTTCCTGGTGATATACTCTGCTATTAATAGGACGTAAAATACTATCAAACCAAAGTAGACTCTGCTGATAGATTTCTTAGATACCCTCTATGGTCTCTTTTGAGTAGTGGCACGATTTGTTATATACACACACTTTACCCATTATGAATTCATATATCTAAATGTTTAACGCACATCCCCTTCTGCTTTAATTGTTGTTTTGACCAATTTAGATTTCCACCGTTTTGGCCCCTATCATTACCTATGAGTCCTAGAAGGACGAAGCAGCTGTAAGATGCAGTGTAATTCATTTTTAAAATATTGTATATATTACCAAATTGTTAAGGTATAAGTGTGTCTCTCACGTTTATCTTTCATATATACATAGAATCGCTACATAAATATTCATATTTTAACCATAGAAATAGAGAAAAGAACAGTCTTTTGCCATTATGTTATTTGTCTTCGTAAAATGGTCCACCGTGAAGCTAAACGCTACAAAAACATTACTATAAGTACATTCTTTTGTTAAAGCGACGACCGTTTAAACTCGACACATGATCTTTGCAGTGTTCACTACTTCCTTCTCGGCATGTGATTGAGTGACGTGTCATGTTCGTATCCGCCGCCACATCAACGTTTTAATCACTACTGTCTATTTCAAAGTCTGTATGTATTGTCCACAAGGTGGTATTGTTGCTTGAAGTATATGATGATACTATAGACAATTTCTACATTCGCATTTGCTTAGCAGCAATGTATGGATCCTACTATTTTGAAGGGGTTAAATTATGATCTGAAATCATTTATATTTAGTTATTAGATGTCTGAGTGGCTATGCTTCAGCATCTGTCTTATGATACGATGGTCATTTTTGTTATCGTTTTACTGTTTAATGAATTTCAACACTGAATAGTGGTTTTCAGGGAAGTTGTATTTTCAAATTATCCTTTAATTCGTCTTCATCTCAGTTTTTAGTAAATCTGTGTTTATAAGTTTAATGATGAAATAAATAACTACTAATACCAATCAATATCCATACCTCTGCTGAGGCAGACAGGCTAACATGCAGGAAACATTCATAATAGTCAACAACACGTTTTATATATTGTCCTTATACAGACAAATATAATTAAACCATCAATTTATACCCTCTAACCAAAAACATCATAAAGTTATTTCTTCTGTAAAGTTTCTGAAATAGCAATTTTCCTTTCCGCTAACCATTCTCGAATCGGTTTCAGATTCGTATCCAATTAAAGAGATAATATCCAAGTATTCTATGTATTAACACCTTGTCATACTTTGACCTATTGTAAGATTTAAAGTATAAAAACAGGTCATATTTTAAGTTAACGTGTGGTTCATATTCAATAGAATAGAACTGGTTTTATCCAGTCATTGTCGTACTCTGATTTCGTTCTAGAATCATACTTTATATAATGGTTTTCATACCGTTGTGCTATAAATAAAGTCACTGTAATAACCTGACCTAATTTAAATACGAATTGCATAGAACTGGTTTTATCCGGTTATACTATAAATAAATCCAATGTCATTCTGCTATCTACATGTAGACAGCGCGTGAAGCTCCCGGTACACAGCGCTTGTCTGTTGGACGGTAGGTAAGACACCTGTTGAGCCTGTAGACAGCTGTATCATTTCGTATAACAGGCGCTTAATCATACCGCCAGGAAGGTTTTTCCAGGTGACGAAGTATGATTACACTTTATTAACTTTTATATACGGTTAGTATGACTAGAATGCTATTGGAGATTTCTTTATACATTAAGTATGGAGATTGTACAGGAACAAGATACAATATTAACTTTACAAGATAATGAGAAGGCATGTTAAGGAAGACTTGTGGAGGATAAAGATGTATTAAGAGCAATAAGTAAGGCTTTTTGGAGGGTAAGGATATGTTAAGGACAAAGGACAATAAGTAAGACTTATGGATAAGGATGAGTTAGGACATAAGTAAGACTTATGGATAAGGATGTGTTAAGGACATACGTAAGACTTATGGATTAGGATGTGTTAAGGACATAAGTAAGACTTATGGATTAGTTAAGGACATAAGTAAGACTTGTGGAGGATTATGATGGGTTAAGGGCAATAAGTAAAGCTTATGGATTAGGATGTGTTAAGTACAATAAGTAAGACGTATGGATTAGGATGTGTTAAGGATGATAAGTAAGACTTATGGATAAGGATGTGTTAATGATGATAAGTAAGACTTGTGGAGGAGTATGATGTGTTAAGTACAATACGTAAGACTTGTGGAGGATTAAGGTGTAATAAGTACAATAAGTAAGGCTTATGGATTAGGATATGTTAAGAGCAATAAGTAAGGTTTATGGATTAGGATGTGTTAAGGCCAATAAGTAAGGCTTATGGATTAGGATGTGTTAAGGCCAATAAGTAAGGCTTATGGATTAGGATGTGTTAAGGCCAATAAGTAAGGTTTATGGATTAGGATGTGTTAAGGCCAATAAGTAAGGCTTATGGATTAGGATGTGTTAAGGCCAA
>JAUMHH010156289.1:0-18354 GCA_032359455.1 Chlamys rubida | reverse complement strand
AGTTGCTAAACACTCGGCAAAGCCTCGTGTTTGGCAACTTAAGAATCTTCCCCTCGGGTTGAGATTCCCCTATCTCATCCACAAGGGGGTGAGAGATTCTATTAGTCTCTATTAATCTTGTCCATGACCACTGCTAGAGAATATTGCAATGACTTAACATAAATTTCAACTTATTGGCAGCTATTGTATGGATATAATACATATGTAACATTGTATACCTCGGTTATCGACTAGAGTAAAGTTAACGCTTGATTGTCAGCAGGCCAAATCGTAAATCTGAACATGGTAAGAGCAATATTTGAGATGAAAGCAAGTTTAACAACGTAGTTGGCATATGGAGAATATACGGAAGTTCTTATCCAAATTATTGTCAGGAAAATGGCATTGCAATTTAATGTTGTAAAATATTTCAGCTTCAAACAATACTTATGATATTTGTGTCAGGAAATATCACATACACAATATTTAATTCATATACTGCTTTTGAAGCCAATTATCTTTCTTATTATTAGATTAAGCAATTCAGCGTCCCTTCAATCATAACATAATCAGCTTATGCTTTATGTTAGTTTCGTGTAATACAACAACCCTTTCACACACAACCTACAACATAAACGTTGCCATTTAGATCGTATAGCAAAAGTGCTTGTTCAAGTATAAACTGATATTTCCGAATGAATAATGGCTTAAAGTTATGTCTTAAAAGACACAACTTCTATCATCAAAAATGGCATAAGTAACAGAGGAGATAGCAAATAAAAGGAACGAAGTAAATATGACATTTCCAAAATATAGAGATAAGACTGCGTGTTCCGGAAGGGGAAGCGTTACAATCACCACGTGTGGGACACATAACGTTTCCTCCTGTAGTATTCGAGAAATCATGTCGGTCACCAACGATTTAAGATATATTAAAGCATTGAAGACATCATGTAGTTGGTAGGCAGATTTTGAGTGATGGCGAATATTAATATTATAAAGCGTCGTCTGATGGTTCTTCGGTTGTAAACCTTGACAGCGCAATTCATTGATCAATAAGATCTATCTGTCATTTCCCCCCACATACTTTGATGTATCGATTTAACTGTGACTTGTCGATTCTGTGAACTGTGGTGGCTGGAATATTTCTAGAGAAAGAATGGTAGGTTAAACATTGTTCAAGTGATTTCGTCGTAAAGTTTATAATGAATTGTAGCAGTGGGTTGACCATATTACACCGTACCAAAACCATGTAAATGTCGAGATATGACATTAGATATGACGAAGAGTAATTCTCTGGATCTTTAATATAACGTCTGGAGAACAAATGAGCTGGGACTCCTTAAAACGTCTTATACAAAAACAAAATATCACGAATATATCCAATTTTAAAATAGGACAAGTATATAACCCCCTAACAACAATAGACTAATCCAGAATACTAAGAATACAAATGTCATAATGCATCGCTTGCAGCTGACATGACAGTTTCAATCACATTAGATAAGTGGTATTGCTAATAGGCAACACCATGGTTTCATAATAATACCGTTGTAGCTTACATGGCAATTTCAATTATATTGAATATGTGACATCGCTAGTAGGTAACATCATTGCTTCATAATTGTACTGTTGTAGCTCACATTGCAATTTCTACTATCTTAAAACAGTGCATCGCTAATAGGCAACATCATGAAGTTATTATACCGTTGTAGCTTACATTGCACTTTCAGTAAACTCAAACAAGTGGCATATCTAAAGGTAACGTAACAGCGGCATTATTGTCCTGTTGTAGATCACTTAACAACAGTGACTTATTAATATTATAGCATCCTCTTAATCGATTTCAACACTTCCTGTTCGTCATAACACACGAATTAGTCATATGCTATTATCAGTCATTGTTAGTAGTCATAAAAACATCGAAATCAGATGTCCAGCACTAACATGAAAACCCTCTGTATCTCCCTGTTTGGCGATTACGTTCTCAGAAACTAAAGTATCAATTACATTTATAATGAAGTTTGGCTTTTTTCAGATAACGTTTTGTATGTGATTATATGTTGTATGATTACGCTATATCATAATAAAAAGTTTAAGCCATTTTCCTTGATGCTGAATAATTACCGAAATTAAAAACTGCAAAACTAAAAAAACTTCAAATAAGAAAACAACACATTATGTGAATAAAGATTTTTGGGTTTTGTAAACAGCTATTGAAAAGCCATTTGTATCCTACTTAACAAACGGAACGAAACATCTACCCAACAAGCACGCGCTAAGCGTTTCATTTAATCTTTAAGTGCGAAGTATATCAAACATAACATACAACTGCATTCTTTACAAATACCAAGGCTATTGGGTATTTACTTAAGTATGCAAATAGAATTAGCAATATGATCTAACGGCTAATGATGCGCCATGGTTCCTTAAATACGTTAATACACAAACGCCAATTTCATGTTTTAAATTTGTCTTGTATCAGACTTCATACAGAACTCCTAACATTACAACAGCACTGTTGTATCTATGGCTTTCCAGAGCACGCATTTAAATATAATGATTATTTAATTCCTTTCTTATTGCTAGCAAAAAGTGGATACATCATTACTTTACACAAGACCGTAAGTTAACGATTCAGATTTCATACATAATTACAGATCCGATCCTGTAAAATTGAAACAAGTACGCTGATTTACAGCTAGTGTATGGTGCCGATGACATTTTCAGAGCTAGACATGGGCCTAATTTATAGTAACAAATAACAAATAACAGTCAATTAATCACAGAGCGAGAAAAAAATCATTCGGTGGTGAGATTTGAAGAAATAATTTATACAGGCTTACTTACACTGGATTGAACATACTAATGTAGTATGACTGTACACAGTAGTGTAGAGCTATCGGGAAAGCAGAATAACAAAAGTTGTCCGTATCATTCTAACGCTTGATTAGGCTTAGTCTTCATTACATGTTATGTCAAACACTCCGATGCACGCCGTGTGTGATATCAATGGTATTAGTAGGCGCGGAACGAGGTGGCAGACTGAGCCGATACAGAGTACAGGAGGACACGGAATATTTGACTTTTTATCCGGTGACAAAGCGTGGTATAGTTCAGAGAGATCCCTTCAGTCTGAACATATACACAGAGAAGCTCATAATCACTACCAGCATCTCGACATTTTCCGTCCCACTAAATATAGAAAATGGTTTCCCCTCAGACAAGCGGAAGAGCAATACAAGTCACCTTTAATACAAATGTGTAAGCCAGGGACCTTTACACCCTAACTACCAACCTGGAAGCCAAACGTCTAAGAGTTTTTACTATTATCCCGCCAATATCTGAATGAATCACGGCGGTAACAAGTTCTGTTATTATCTCTTTTTTTATCCAAATAAAACTCAAATTTTCACACTGCTGAGCTATTCAAAATATGCGTACAATTACTGGTTCACTGGCCTCAATGTGTTTCCATACTCTCGTCTCTGTAGCAAAACGTTTAGCACAGGGTACCCTCATGTGGTGAATATCGATGCTTGCTTCTCTGTATCTTCTGATGACTTGAAGTATCATAATGCGTGTTTCTGTATCTTTCAATTTTACCAGGGACATATAAATTTTAAGATGAACATCTGCCGATGTAAATTGTTCTTCTTAAATTGTAACCCCCTCATTACAGCAGAGTACTTAATGTGATACTATTTACAATGCGAAACACAATTGATTATGCCATTGCAATACAACAACGTACTACAAAATGTATTGTCATGCTTAAATGACCCAGCAGCAACAACTGATAACTCTCTAAGTTCTGTGATGTCACAGATATCATAAATACTACACCTCGTTTTATTAGTGAATATATATTTCTTGTGATGAATAATGCTGCCTGCCACTCGAAAAAGTTTTCAAACTATTCACCACTTTCACCGCAGTACAAGCATGTGGTTCGAGGAATAGCCTTTTCATATTTTCAATTGTGTATTATTTTCTGGTTTTAAAATGAGCTATAGTCAAAGCAGTGTTTCGAAACAGTATTAACAGCTGTTTCGAAATTTGCCAGGACCATGACTGAACTGGTAAAAGGTCAATAGTAGAATGCCAAGTTGTACGCATAACCGTTATTAAAATACTAAACAATGAAACAAAGACAAAATAGCATTAAAGGAAATATTCACAGGGAAAGAAAAAAGCATTAGAGGAAAGATTCACAAGGAAAGTTTTTTTCCTTTTGAAAGGGTACAAATAAATATAAAACAATAGGGATCCAGCAGGGGAAGCATCTACTTCTAATACAAGATATTAGTCATTTACATCAAGGTACACTCTTAGTAACGTCACTTTCTCAAAATTGAAACATGGGTAGTTTCAACGAAACCTTAAGGCACACTACTTAGCATAATGAAAGATTATATTCATATCATACAAGGAAAATATTTCCAAATGAGATCATAATGACGACAATCAAACTTGCCTGTTATCTTTATTTCTTTTATTTCATCTCTCGAATCCGTATTGTACGTTTGTACTTCGCATACGACAACTATCAATAAAGCCTAGGAATATTGAATCAAGACATAAACGCTGTAGGAATTAGAACGTTTCTACCAAGAAAGACCGTAAATCGAAATCTTCATACATCTTAATAGAAAGTCGACTTCGAGAAAATGTACATTTGGTATACTCGAAATAAATCTTTCATAATAGTAAATTGCTGCAAGTTGACTTCGAGATAATGGAGTATTCGAAATATCAGTGTAATAAACAAAGTCTGACCTCAGTAATTTGATTATTTTAAAAGTAGGAGCAATGTTTACAAATAATCGTCAGAAAAATGGCGAAATACATACACTGGCACCTGTAATTGGTAATTTAAATATTTGACGTTTAAAAACTATTAGAAGCTCATTAATAATCTAAAATTATAACACATATTTTATAACTGTTTTCTTCGTAATTATATGCTTTATGTGAATCTCTCGGCACCTTGGTTTTTGCATTTTATTAGAATAATGTGTCCGGGTGGAGTGTCGTTCAAACCGTGCCATGATTATGACATTTTTCTAGTGACCTCATCATCTGTGCACACCGTCTTCATTTACACTTAGTTGTTTCGAGGACGCAAAACCATGAACAAACTAACAAATAAATAATGCCCTACACAAATGTTTGTTTACCCGGTGTTCATGCAGAGTCCAAAACAATTAAGTTTAAGGTACGTGGTCTATATAAAAAAACAATTAGTTCGTGTTGTATTTCTTTGTAATGTGTTTTAAAGGCAAGATATCCCACGTCGATGATATAGTTCATATCAATTTGTCAAATACAACAACGGTTTTGACAGCAAAATAACACTAGCCTGTTAGAACTATTAGTACACCATATTGTACTCAATATCACCACGTCAAATTCTAAATGTCTTTAACAAAATGTCGCCGATTAAATTCACATAAAACTTGATGAAACTGTTTTCTATTAATGGCGTTCTCGGGAAATGTGTCCCCCTTGACCCAGACCGTTTACAACTATACCCAAACATTACACCAAGCTATAAATGTGTGTCTCTCAGTGATCAAACAGATATGTGCCAAAGAGGACGTACAATTTGTCCCGTCTCTATCCCTGAATTCGGTAATCTACCTTAAGTTTTCTATTAAGTAAACACACAATGATGTGCTACAAGGATGGCTATCAAATTGTGTTCCCTATAATTATCAATTGAGTTATTAAAACTTCATTCACAACTGGGGTTTTAAATCACACCGGTGCCATTTCGTTTATAATCGGTACATGAATGAACTCTGTGAAGGTCATTTACTAGATAACACATGTATTTTATCGAACTGTACTTAGATTAAAGCCCAGCACAGAACTTCTCGTTCATAAATATGAAAAAGAAGAGCACATTTTCAAATGTAGGTACAATAACATTTCATAAAATGTTTAAGGTTTATAATTATTATAGTTAAAACTTATTCAATTTGGTTATTAACTATCAAACCTCATTTTTTTGTCTCTCAACATTTACAAAATAGACAGAGAGAGAAAAACAATCGATTAAAAGCCCACTTACTGTCAACATATTTAAAGGTCCTTTTTCCAACTTGCTTAATATTTCACTTATACATTTCCCTCTTTATACTGTCAAATCCTTTTATAACGCCATCATTTGATCATTTGAAAGAAAATCATCTAGCGGCAGCATAATGATATTATACTATATCAGAAATAATATTCTCAATTCCTTTTTAAATATAAGTGTAAAAATGAATCTTGAAAGTATATGTGTTAATTTGTTTTATGAAATATGCCCTTATTTTGACAGCTACAGAGTGATGTGAATGTGGTAATGCTTTTGAAAATTAACGATTGTAAAATCAAGTGAATCCGATCGTTATTTGAAATCATAGCTATAGGACTTTCATTGTGATATTTATTTAAAAAAACGATGTAGTTTATAAGATCTAAAATATCAATATATGTTTATTTACAGTGTATATTTAAAAATTTAACTTCTATTTCGCCTCAAATACGTAGGTCAAGGTTTTGTCAAAATTAAAACTTTTGGTTACATTAAACATTCCTTGATAAAACAATGCAAATATATGAATTTATCAATTATTTTATTGAACCATCGAGTCCGTTAATTTGAAATAAATAAAGAAAATAAGTAAATAATGTATAGTTATTATCATAACCGGCATTATATTGTATGTGCTCAGATATAGACTCCTTTTTTCTTTTATAGTTCTCTAGATTTTATTTATCATTAGTAAATCATATAGTCACAAATAAAATCACAATGTTAATGCATTCACATCTCATTGCTTTATATTTTGTTACTAATTATATTCAACATATCATCAACCACATTTACGAAAAAAGACAGTCTCTTACACTACTTTCTCACCTATGCACGTTCACTGGCATTATACTTAATTGTGCTTTAGTAGTTGATATAATGAGGCTTTTTTCCATTGTGGACTTGCTGGTTTATCTAGAATCCAATTAAAAGTATAATTGGTTACATTAACCCGATTCAAATATATGTTTTTTCTTATAATGATAATTGGACACTCGTTGGTGAATTTGTTAAAGTGTAAAAGGCTCTCTTTATCAATCCGTTACAAATTCGGGATTATACAGATATAAAAATATTTACAACATATTTGTCACTCCTAATATAAAGTGGAAATTGAAAAAGTTAATCAGCACCAACACTAAAAAAAAGACAACATGGACATCATACCAGGTACTCATAATGTGAGTCAACTACTGAGAGTGATATGCTTATATATATGCTTTACTAGTATGTTTTCGTTATATGTATTCCTAATCACGTTATTCAAAAGTATGATAACGGAGCACGAAAAGAAAAAAAAATGTCTGGCAAAACATAAGACCAGTTTAAAATAAGATAAAATTGCTTGATTAAAAATTAAGAAAGGAAAACATTCTCTACTAAATATTGGCAATTAAAATATTGAAAGCGCTTACTTTAATAAATAAAAAAGGAAGAAAAATGTATTTTTTAAAAATATGTATCTGACTATTTTATCCAGTGTTAATTGAAAGTGTCCTGGTACGCTTAGGTGAGTTTAGAAATGAGAAAATATAAGATACATGGATTAGAACAACGGTGATAAGCTAAGGGTGGTCCGGAAGACCCCGACACCCGCTGGACATTTATACTGATTGGTAAAGGAAGTGGACTGTACTATATGGATATCAACCTAATAAACAAAGGAATACTTTGCATCAAAATAACGTTTGACAAAGGACAATAATAAACATCCGGATATGTGTATGCAAATAAGTTCTTTATCGATACAAAATCTTAGAGATACTATTTATGTTTACAGTCGTGAATTGAATCGTTATGCAGGTGCGCTATCACACCTGTGCGAGGTTCGAATGATAGGGGAGAGGACATTGACTGGAGCCGAGTGTTGTCGAAGGTGGTGGAGAAGGTGTAGACATGCCCGGAGCGCAGGGAAGTTTACTAGATGACAGGTAGATAGTAGATCATCCTGAGAACACCTCCGTGTCTCCAAACCTTCTCTGTGTTATATCAAACTCACAAACAACATACTCAATACCGAAGCACACTCGCCGCATAAAACAGGGGAAACTTGTTATATAGATAATGTTAGTGAAAGGTTCTGTTGCAATACCTCCACACAGTATTGCATTAATGTGTAAGAATGCCGATACGTTTACATGTAGGAGGTTATCGACCACGCAAAACTTAAACATCGTAAAAACATAACTATATACTCAGCATCAAACGCGGGAGAACAGCAAGTTAACTATTGATGGTAATAGCTTCCCGTGGATAAACTTCAAGTTCTTTTCACGAGTGGAAAAGAATATCAATTTTTCTGTGGGTGCAAAGTATAAATAGAAATATTCTGCTATAATGATAAAATAAAAATCATACTAAGTTGGAAGCAATACAATGTTTAAACATGTGTACCCTTTCACTTAGCTGCGTGTTTGAAAGGTTGCTTGGAAAAACCCAGAAACTAACAATTCAACATCGATGCAGCCGAAAGTACTTGAGTTAATTTTTCACGTGATAGATTATATTCGCAATTTCACTTGATGGCAATTATGGTTGACGCCAGTTTATGGTATCTTGTTGACAATGCCAATAACATATTTGCTGAGGAGGACGAGTTTACCTCATAGGTCAGGGTCATTTTACTTACACAAAAGCAATGCAATATTTTGCAGTATCTCAACTTACAATTATTCTTTAACATGTTTCATGTTTTGTGTTTCCTTGGGTTAAGCAAAGTATTCTACTTAAAAAAATACGAACGGCATTATAATAATATATTTCCAAAATTGATAACTGAAAATATATCACACATGATATAAATGTCCATTTCAAGTAAAAAGTAGTTTATCTTTGTCAATTTTAAATTCCACATACACATATTGCATGCAAATACTTATTTCTTCAATTATTTCCATTTTAAACATTATTACAGAAATTGATTCAAACAAACATGATTTCTCTACATAAACAAAACAAATATTATTGATATTAGCTACGCTCGTCAATAATGTAAAGTTGTATCATTAAAGTGAAATAAGGGGCATTTTATTAAGGGTTAACGGTTTATATAGATAATACATCTTGAAAATGTGTTTATAATTATTAAAAAAAGGTATGTAGGTCATCTGTTTATGAACCTATCACTGTATTAATTCATAACATGTGTTTATATATGTTTGTATCGCACAACGACAATTACACGTGAATGTTGATTATTGATACAGTAAACTAGTCTGGACCATACAGAAACTACCGGAAACCGACAGGCTATAATGTATTGTTGATACGAGATATTCCGACAAAAATATTAGCCCCTGGTCATTCAGATGTTTGATTGGAATGGAGAGATAACAGGTAATATAACGGCGATGTAAACGCCTCCCGGCGTGACATTTACAAACAATAAAATCTCATCAAATCCACAAGTATCAAAAGAGGTGTTCGGTATTTATCTTTATACCATTAGCAGAAGTCAAATTATATTAAACAATCATATTACATATAGACAATTATCATGAATATCAAATTAACGTTTGCTGTCATTAACATTGAAAACAGGTGAAACGGTATAATATTAACACAAGTACATTTGTAGTTTATATTTTGTTCATAAAATACACTCTGCAATATCTGTAGAAACTAAGTTTTGAGTTTATGTTAATTCTTGATATCAATAATTGGAATAAGTATTACCTTTCTTTTCTTTAATACACTTTCTAGATTTTAATATCAACCAAAATGTTTGCCTCTTTTCCTCAACTTTACAGATAACGTAAAAGTAGTCATAAAACCACGCGGTTGAGCACCTCCTTCAACCCATTAATCTCACTAGGTTTTTGATCATGCAAATTGCAATTTACATTTCTCACTTGGAGGCGTTTAATTAGCACATCATCCTCTACCAAATGGGTGAGCTCAGGGCATTCTGTGTAATACGTACCCTAATATTATATGCGGGGTACCTGGCTATATCATCTATATTTAAATGATATAAGGTTAGACACACAATTGGCAGGGTAATTGGAAACAGGTTTCGTTCGGGTCCACCTTCCAACAGGAGAAATACAACCATGATGGGTTTGATACCATGGTACCTGCCCCTCTTCTCGCTCTTCCCGTGATCCTGGGCATATCAAAGAAAACTTGACAGAACCACGTAGAACATTACTAACATATAATTCTATGTCATAAACTATCAGTTTGGGAAGTGCTTCTCCAGCACGTTTTGCTTCTATATGCCCTCACATCACTGTAATGACTATATAGCATGGACCAAGCCACCTCCAGGAGATGAAGCAATATTACAGGAATTATTCTGTGTCCTTTCATCCTTAACGAGGCTATCACAAGCCGGCTCTAGACGTGAAGGGGTTATATCATTAAGGCTTGATGTTAATACAACTCATTTTCACAACATCCTTGTGCTAAACTCATTATTTCCTTCTCCGTGGATTTGTTAGATTTAATTTTATCATCATCAAAGCAGAACAAGTGCATAGTGTAGTCTTCAACATGTATCATGATTGCATTAGGCAAAGCACAGGGGAAACCCACGTGCAATACTTCATGTGGATGATTTTAACCTTCAATGAACATTCCTCACTTATAAATGTACAACTTAAAACACGGCAGGTGATTGGTAAAAGATATGATGATAGATGGAAAAAATCCTGTGTTTCTTTAACACTCAGATAAAGCGAGCACAAGGTGTATTTTATTTGATAAAATCCTCATTAGATATTAACCAGCAACAATTGTATCGATGTCTTACCAATTATATGTTAAATACATATTTTGTGGTTATTGAGTAAATATTCAGGATATCAAAAAGGTTGAAGCAATACTGCAGCAACGGCAATCTATATTTTTAATTATTTAAATAATAAGGTGTAAATACAATGAGAGGAAGTTTTTTCCTGAGAACCACTAGAAAAACGTAGTTAGGCACTCATTACGGAGCTGTCATCGGGTCAGGGACATTATTTCTGTACGAGCCAGACATATTAGACGTTGGGTGGTACTCTATCAGACACAGTTCTCCTTCATAGAACATATGTAACTATGCATACTAGATGACACACATATTTACTTATCTGCAGGTAAAACACGTGCACACGTAGGTAAATACAGATTAAACACAAGGATACTTACATGTTTATAAAATATTTACTCAAATAAAAGGCAAATATAGATGCATGTTAACACATGTATATTTTACAGGTTAAACAAAGATATATTTTTACAAGTACAACTCAGGTATACTTACTCCGTTTGAGTCGGACCTCCGCTGTGACAATCCTGACAGAGAATTTACATACCATCAGATGAAAAGTTACTAGAATCCACAAATTCATGGTACATTATTTTTGACGTGGTAAAAACGCTACATAGATGAAGATAAAGTCATCATAATCATATCCTTGGAATAGTTACAACTTCTCCAATACTGAAATCCACGGAATGACACAATCAGATCTAATTCAGCAAATAATTCCTTGAAATAAATCCTTTGCTCTAACCCATTGCGACGATTTATGGATTCCATTTTCGGAATCAGACACGTATACTAAACATTTTACTAGTAACACAGTTGATGTAAGCAGTGCGAGTCGACAAGTTAGTTTGGACAGCGGTCGACTCCTGACTTTTTTGTGTTTGGTAGCATGCCAGTTACTGTCTCCTCCCCCTAACACACCGCGTGACTCTCTACACGGCCAGACACACTACAGTAACCCACACACTCAGCCGACGGGAGGGGGGCTATATCCCGCCGCACCGATCATCGCAATAGTCTCAGTCTTGTTAACACGCTGGGGGAAGCCCATTCACGATCCGAACCGTCAATCACTCTCTTCTACCAGACATCGTAACTCGTTCGTCAAATTTCTAAGAATGTGTATTTCTGGATTGTTCTGATGCTAATTATGATGTCCTAGTAAGTTTACATTGGTTTTACTTACAGTTTCGTTAAAGAGTTTCTATTGGTCCACACCTTCCCTCCGAACCGCTACTGTTGAAATATTCGTGTAATATTATATCAAATTATCAATGTATCTTGTAGATATCGTTTGTAAATATGTAGAATGTAGTACCGATAGGCATATAACACTTGTCGCGGAATGTCAATCGGAGCAGTTTCGGTGCTGTATGTAATGAACGACCAATACCGTAGTCGAAGACATCTGTTGAATGATCAATTAGTAACGATACACGTGATATAAGCATGTCTACTCTCGGTTAACTTGTTAATGGTTGTTAAAAACCCGGTAACCTTGGAAAACATTAGCGGGAACCTCGGTACGTTTATCAGGAAAATTACAGTGATCACACGTGCGGTAATTCTATCGCGATACACGACAGGTCTCCGCAAACGCGCACATAGATGTCAGTGCTGATATGAGTCAACTGAATTACACCTACTCTTCCGCGCTTTCTATCAAAACCAGATAATTAATGTTTTGATAGGTGGATGATTACATATGTGTGCATAAATATGATATTGATAGTATTTCAGTCTAACTACAGTTTATATTTCAATTAATATTGATATTATACTGACAACATATACAATACAAGTATTAAGTCCGTTAATATACCCTTGATGGTGCGATAGTGGTTTAGTATACAGCACACTTCAGATTTCAATTAATTGGGACAACATGCTTCAAGATATTGATAATTAACCAACGAAATTGGTTTAAAAGGCCGCTCTCTAGCCAAGCTTATCAGGTGTATTCCGTGCCAGGCCCGGTGTCTAGCTCATCACACTCCGCGGGGCAAATTAGACTACACCAATTCTTTCCAGTCCAAGGTCAATTCCATTTTTAAGATCAATTGAAAATATCAGTTTCTCCTCCCCTCGCCGAGAGATAGAGATAAAATTGAAACACCATACATATTATGACGAGATGTACGGCAGAGGTGAGAGGGGGCGTGGAAGGTAAAACAGCGTCAAACACCCGACCTCCATTCATGCTTTCTGTATGAACACGCTTGTTATCTCTCGACTTTTAATGTTAGATTCAAGAATCTTTTTAATAGGATTGATGTGATTTTTAAAAGGGATTTTTGTAGGAGGATTAATGAAGAGCTTTGACAGTATATTTTATTTAGAATTATATCATAATAAGACGAAATAACAAGGTTTTGTTCATTGAAATCGTTCTGTCGAACTTTATCGTGCGCACTCTGACACATTCATGGTATAAATAGCTTAGAGGATGAACGAGAATGGCGGGAGTAATTAGTTGGGTGCTTATGAAGTCTTGTCAGAGCTATATTCAGTACAGGATAGATTGCACAATACCTATACGGTGTTGAGGGGTTCCTGTCCGTTATATAACGCTGTGAGTACCTGAACAAAGAACTGGTTAGGCTATGAGCGTTTAATCACGGATATCGGGTTGTGTAATGAGTATTATACACAGGGCAATATGAAAAGTGAAGGTACTCTGCAATTAAATGATCATTCAAATAAAATGAAAGAAATGTTGAACACGATCCCCTTACCTCTGAATGAAGTAAGTCATTATCTTCAAAATGTCCCACAGCCTACATGTTTGTGAGGCATATAATTATTGGCGTTGTGAATACCAACATAGTGCTCTCGAGAAGCTTAATTAATACTTTTCTAAGTTTATATATGGAAGTAAATGGAGGAATGTTTTGTCAATGCGAAGTTGAACATGTATGATTTACCCCACGGCTTGATTTTAGTTTTGTGTAATATTTTATTTAAATCCACAGAAAACAAATATTTCATGTATTGCATATTTCCTGTATGTTTATTTTGTAATAGGTCTTCTGGGAATACACTATACTGTATACTGGGGAATTTTGCATCCTGAGTAATGGGGGCAATTTTATCATGAGAGTGAATAAAAGTATGACACAAACTGTACACTTTGATTACATGAGAAAGGCGAATATAGATTGTGCCACAAAGGGCGATATTTTATTGGGTGGAAGTTTCCAGATAAAGATAAGAGACATATATCAATTTTGGACTTTTTATGTGAATAAGTGGTTATATGGACCTGAAAAGGAGATATTGACCGTGAAGAAGTCAAGGTCAATATAACTTGCATATAACCAAATATTCACCGAAATATAAGTCCTTCATTGCTATATAAGATATGAAATTATGCTGTTTTTATTATGAAACAATATGGAACGTTATGAATCGTTCAAAGAAAATACTGCATTTGGCAGAGAGCATTGTGAAAAATAGTAACACGGGTTAATATCACAAATCACTGACCTCCACGTGATTATAATCCAATTAATGAGGATGAAGGTATGAGTTGTGTCATCTAATATTATGATATATGTCATCATTGACAAAAATATAGTGCAGTGTACATATGTGCATCTTCAATAAGATAGTGTACGTCCTCTATGAAACAATAAACGTCATATCTTAGACAGAACTAACATAATAAAGTACGTAATAAAGGTTATTAGATATATTTATTGAGCCTGCGATCGCCACATTGATAAAAAACATGTATGCGAAGTTACAATATTCCAAAACAATTGTCAGGGTTGCGGTACAGAAAAGCTGTTCTACAGCTCTCTCACCGAAACAGGCGGAAAGAGAAAAGTCATTGGCTAGGAGAGGCTCTTTCGGATTGTATGTCTCATCAGTCCCCGAAACGAACGACAATGTCAGCAAGTAATGTCTAGCTGGCTAATCACATCTGTGATAATCGACATGAGAGAGGATTCTTTGCACATTTTCCAATAATTACCTACAGCGAAGGGTGGACTATGAATGAGATTCAAAATTAGCAGGGACACGACAATGGGTGAGCTGATGAACGACGAGGGTCAAAATACACACTTCCGACTTAATGAAATTAGCCATACACCATGCGAGTGGTAATGGAGTAGAGGCCAATACTACGGCGGGGGACAAAGACATGACTACGTACCATGTAAGAGGATGTTAATTACCTCCAAATGAGCTATCAGCAGGAACACAACTAACGGTAGTGTGTATTAATGTCTTACCGCTGTAACGACCTGCTAACCATCGTACAAACCAGCGATCAAACACAGCCCCAATAACTTACATTATCAATAATCTCCAGCACAGCTCCCTCTCATCTTTCTTATCACTACATAAGACGTGAAGTTAACATCTTGTTTTTTTCCTCAGTCTGAATTCAGTCACCTTTCTTTAAAAGATAAATACATAAAAGCTATGCGATAAATCCCGTCTGAGAGACAAATATTTTAAAGTAAAATAAAGAGAAAAAGACTACAGTAATACCACATAAAGGACAAAATTATATCGGACTCCGTGTGGAAAGACGGACCAGGAGACAACCAAACGATGAACATATATTGGACCACCAAGATAAACCGCAGTGTTGAATTATTTACTGCGGTTGGGTAAGAGTTTCAGGAGCAACATGTGGCTATATCTGCATTAATATGATTCAAACAACTGTCGGACAGGAATTTAATTCGACAAATGAACAAAAACATGAGTTTAAATCGAACGCGTATAAATTTACGTAAATTATTTTATATTTATAGCATCATTCCGATTCACAAGCGGTATATTGCTGTAACAAAATATGTTTTTGCTCGAAAACCTTTTATTGCATGGTCACATGACTAATATGCACGCATACGGTGATCATCACATTTTATTTTCAAAAAGATGGTTAATGTAAATCATTCCTTTGTCCTCGACAGCGTTGTTGTCTTCAACCTCGTGCAATATAATACATGATCAACGAACAGCAACTAAGATCAAATATTGTTCACTATATCATGGTTAGGCATTCAATAACTGTGTTGTATATATGATAAATATATATCATTATTTATCACAAAAACAGGGATTTTTGCCAGTATTCCAGCAGCCCCCCATCCATCACGTCCCGTTTACAGGATCAGTGTGTGTAAACGTTTTCAGGTAATTGAGTTACCACTTGATATTTATCTAATTTCTCCATATTAACGGCTGTGAAGCCCGGTGTTGTTACATCCTCGCTATGTTAAGCCGACATCTGGAACCAATAGGTGACGACAGAACATGGGGGACTATGCAAATGAAATACAAGCACATGTATCTTAACGCATGTTTGATTACTAATTTTGAAGAAAATTTGTCTCGCGTTTGTTTGGCTCTTTTTTAATGAAGATTCAAAAGTCTTCATTTTTGGTCTGGTGTATACTTAGTTCATGTTGTTGCCTTTTGGGTCGGTTATTGGTTCCGAATTCGACCTTGGATGATGACTGACGCGTTATGGTAATATGTTTTCTACTCTTACTGTGAAAAACTTCAAACACTCCGATCTGCAAATAATGCGATTATAAATAACGAATTTGTATATCCATCGGAAAGATTCCAGCAAAACAAAACAATGGTAAAATTGGAAATGGACAGTCTACAATTGACAATGTTTTATGAATACATCAAAAAACATATTTTTGAGGGAAAAAAATCATAAACGCGATAATTTGTTTCATCAAGGGTAAAGCCTCTGTGCACGTGACTGCAGTGTGCCTTTGAGTTGTGTTACATAAGGGGTAGCTCCGCCACATAGAAAGAAGGGCGGTAGGTGGTAGGGTATGGCAGTAACAGCGAGACAGGTGAAGCAGAAAGGACAGCTCAGCGGGATCCCTAGACACATAGCTTTGAACGTCTTAATTATCTCAAGGAGGAAAGAATCGCTAGCCTCGGGGAAACGGTTCTACACAGTATCCCAATTTTGATGTTGTAATGTTGATTAATAGTGCAGAACCAATGAGAAGGAAGTATGTCCAACCCAAGCAAGCTCCGTACCAACAGTGCACTCAACCTTGCGGTGAACAGTGTAGAATTGGTGAAATATTTCACATGGGGTTTTGTCTTTCTAGTCATTGATATGAATACCTTCCTGGTATCGTGTACCAAGCCACAAGAATTTGTACAATCTCCTATCTTGTTTCTAATACCTCTCATAACTCTGATTTATTGTGTAACGCCTGTATTTCGCGTATGTTTAATTTTGGATATATCCTTCGGCAAGAACACATTTGAAATAAATATAATACTTATTGATTGCCCTCCCTGGATAGGAGAATTATTTGAGATTAGGAACTTTCTGTGTTGGGCGCAAAATGTATTTCCTGCGAAGATATTCTAAGAATAAAACCTTAATAATAGACCTCTTGAAGTATTATCGTTTTGAAGTACCTTTAAGAATATTAATAAATACCCTTCTATCTATACCACAAATTGATCTTTCTCAGATCGAAATGATATTCAAATTTCCTCTAAAGTCTTGGTGAGAGGATGGGTATCACATTTAGGAAATCAACAAAACTTGATCGAACATAAAATTTCAGATTTTCAATAACAATATTGGTAATGGAAGTTAAACTTTGGATCACTAATTTGACAAAATAGTATTATTAACACGCACAAGTCAACGAAGTATAACTCTTTGAAAAGTCATTTTGACGTCTTTTACTGTAATATATATCAAGATATTTGGGAAATGCATTTTAATAAAAAATATACTTACACATGTATTAATATGTTGCTCATAGTAATAGTCATTAGAAACACAGAAAAGAAGTAGTTTGTTTGTAGCTGACGAAATCAAAACTAAGTAAGTATTTAACTGCAACATATATGATAATAATAAAAATTTCTAAAGTATTTTGTGATATATATAGAATACAGCGACAAGGTAAAAAGTGCTTATCAAACCCGTAATAAGCTCGCACCTTTCAGCTACAAATGATTTATTCTGCAATTCGTATTTCAGGATAACCATTCATTCGAGATACAAAGCCACAGCCAACCGTGTGGTCCGATAGTCTGACAGCAGAGTCAAACAATGCCACAGCCAACCTTGTGGTCTGATAGTCTGCCAGCAGTCAAAAATGCAACAGCCAACCTTGTGGTCCGATATTCTGCCAGCAGTCAATAATGTCACAGCCAACCGTGTGGTCCGATAGTCTGACAGCAGAGTCAAACAATGCCACAGCCAACCCTGTGGTCTGATAGTTTGCCAGCAGAGTCAAAAATGCAACAGCCAACCTTGTGGTCTGATAGTCTGCCAGCAGAGTCAAACATGCCACAGCCAACCTTGTGGTCCGATAGTCTGCCAGCAGAGTCAAACAATGCCACAGCCAACCTTAGGGACTGATAGTCTGCCAGCAGAGTCAAACAATGCCACAGCCAACATTGTGGTCTGATAGTCTGCCAGCAGAGTCAAACAATGCCACAGCCAACCGTGTGGTCCGATAGTCTGACAGCAGAGTCAAACAATGCCACAGCCAACCCTGTGGTCTGATAGTTT